>PVHP010003238.1:40030-80704 GCA_004024765.1 Zapus hudsonius
CTCTCTCTCTCTCTCTCTCTCTCTCTCTCTCTCTCTCTCTCTCTCTCTCTCTCTCTCTCTCTCTCTCTCTCTCTCTCTCCTCTTTCCCCTCTCTCTCTCTCTCTCTCTCTCTCTCTCTCTCTCTCTCTCTTGCTCTCCTTCCTCTCTCTCTTTGTAAATAAGTAAATAAAATATTTTTTTTAAAACTGAGCAGTGGGCTGGAGAGATGGCTCAGTGGTTAAGGCACTTGCCTCCAATGCCTAAGGCCATGGGTTCAATTCCCTAGTACCCACATAAGTCAGACACACAAGGTGGTGGCCCTGGCATTCTCTCTCTCTCTCTTTCTCTCTCTCCCTCTCTTTGTATCTCTGCCTGAAAATGAATAAATAAAATATTTAAAATAAAAAAACTAAACAGTTTTTAAAAAGCCTTGATCAACCCAGTCAAAAAGTGGGGCACAGGGAATTGAACAGAGAGTTCTCAAAGGAAGAAATATAAATGGCCAATAAACATTTAAAATGAACTTAACATTTTTAGCCATCAGGGAAATGCAAGTGCAATTCCATCTCACTCTGACCACACTGGTTATTGTTAAAAAAATCAAATAACAAGTGCTGGCAAGAGTGTAGGGAGAGAAACCCTTATTTACTGTTGGGGGAGTGTACACTAGTACAGACACTATGGAAACCAGTATTGTGGTTTCTCAAAAACCTAAAAACAGCCAGACATGGTGGAGCACTCAAGAGGCAGAGGTAGGAGGAAAGCTTTAAGTATAAGGCTAGCCTAGGAATACATAGTGAATTCCAGGTCAGCCTGGGCTAGAGCAAGACCCTACCTTGAAAAAAAAACCAACAAACAAAAATCTAAAAACATATCTACCACATGATCTAGCTAGACCTTACTATAGAGGTATTTGCTCAGCCATGTTTGCTGCTGCTCTATTAATAATAGCTAGGAAATGGAATCAGCCCAGATGCCCATCAATTTATAATTAAGATGTGGTACAATTACACAATGGAATTCTATTCAGCTATGAAGAAAACTTAAATTATGAAATTCACAGGAAAATGAATGGAACTAGAAAAAAAATTAAGTGATGTGACTCAGGGCCAAAAGACAAATGCTGCAGATTCTCTCTCATAAGTGGATCAAGCTTGGGATAGTTTTGTTTGTAAGTAGTAGCAAGTATATTCAGTAGTGGCCAGAAAGTCAGAATGAGGCTTGGAGAGAGAAGGGGGAGGGACTGGACAGGCAAGTGGAGGGACAAACGACAGGGGTGTGAAAGGTCTAAAAGGAGGGAAGCTGGTATGGAGAAATACCACAGAAACATACTTCATTAACAAATTTAAAAGTACGTCTTTTTCAGAAAAGAGAGACATAGTTGGGCAGAAGGAACCTGCTGGAGTGGAAAGGCTTTACGCTGAAGCCATAGATTGTGGCAGGTAAATCCCAGTGCCAGAAATGGGTCATCCCTCCACACACACACACAATGTGCTGTTGCTGGTCAGGGAGCCATGAGGCCCCTGAAACAATACAGGCCATTGCCAAAGAGCTTTGATATCCACCAGAATAAAGACCCTATTGCTGAAGACACCACAGGCTGAGGTCACAGGACACTGAGAAACCAAGCTAGAAGTGAGATGGAAGACATTTCCCTGCTGGATCAAGGTCCCGGTGCTGGAAAGTGCTATGCAAACTGTGGATCCTGCAAGCTACATCACCCAGTCAAGCAAGATGTGCCTACAGGTACAATAGTGGCACGTGACATTATGCAGTAATTAACCAATTCTATCTCAGTGGGAGGGCACTCATGCCTGGTACTATGAACTGAATCTAATATACCCACTCTTTTTTGACTAAACAGACATTCTATCCAGTCATTTTCATACACCCTTCTATGTGTGTTTATTAATGTCTTTTGATTAATTGTTGATCTCACCTTTAGTTAGAGAACCTTTTTACAGATGGCGGCAAATCACCGAAGACCCAAGATTCATGAAGAGCAAGTCATCTTTGTCACACCTACCAGGGCTCAAGGAAGATTGTAGAGATAGTGGCAGAATGATGAGTGCTGATATCAGTACTAGTCAGAGAACCTTTTGTGTGGCGATGGTGGTAGATGCTGAGGACATCAAACAAGAGGCAGGCTGAGAGCTCAAAAATAAAGATCTCTACCAACCCTCCAAGGCTCAGAGGGGGTGAAAAGAAAATAAGGGTCACAGGGTGCATAGGAGGTGCGCTTTGGGGCACTGTTCTCCCGTCATGAATCAACTGGTGCAGTCAGAGCCCCACAGTGGTTAATGACACTCCCACAGACTGGCACGGCTCGGAGCCCATCAACATGCTGACATGTCTTCAGGGAAAGAAGAGCAGCGGAGTGGGGAGAACAGGAGGCTAATGGGATGGGAACACAAATTACTGTATTTCATATATTAAAGCTCTCAATAACTTTGTTGAAATATCATCCATGCTTTACATTGGCCTAGAAGTATCTGTATATATCATGCAGAAACAACTCCACAAGGTCTAAGCACAGATATAACTAAGAATGGTTCATAAGACTCTTAAAATGGCAATAAAATGAAAGTGTATTTTTCAACTGATGGTTGTTGAGATTTTAAATTTTTAATTGTAATAGTGTTCCCTTGACCTTGATTATACAAATCCATGTGGTAATTTGAATGTGAATGTGTGCCCCATAGCCTCAGATATTTGAGCTTCCTGCTTAAGCCTCCAGCAGTCTGCTGGAGGGGGGGCGTATCCCTGGTGGCAGATTTGATTCCAGCCCAAAGGTGTGGAGAGAAAAGCTTGAGCTCTGGGTTCACGTTTGCTGGTGTTGGTGTTTGCTTGCTGCAAGTGTTTCTCTCTGCATGGATATATGGGAGCAAGCAGCTTTTTCACCATTGATGGATCTGTAAGCTTGAAATAAATCCTGACCTCCCATCAACTGTGCTTGTTTGATTGAAAGTTTGTCCCAGCAATGAGGAGCTGACCATAACACTACACTTATCTTTTAAGTTGTTTTCCAAGTGAATGGTTTTTTATTTGACAGAGAGAGGAGAGAGAGAGAGAGAGAGAGAGAGAGAGAGAGAATGGGCACACCAGGGCCTCTTGCCACACTACAAACAAACTCCAGATGCATGAACCACTTTATGCATCTGGTTTTATGTGGGTACCAGGCCATTAGGCTTTGCAAGCAAGTGCCTTTAACCACTGAGCAATCTCTCTAGCCACTAACTCCACTTTAAATATACATCTATTAAAATGATAAATTTATAAGCTCTTAGATAAATGAAAATTTTGCAGCTTGCCATGAGTTCCAGGTCACCCTGAGACTACACAGTGAATTCCAGGTCAGCTTGGGCTAGATTGAGACCCTACCTTGAAAAAACAAAAAGAAAAAAAAAAAATCTTTAGTGATGATCTAGGAATTGCCAGAACGTCAAATAATTTGAGTGACTAAAAATTGATTTGCAGGAAAAATATACAAGAATTACTAGACTCTAAGAGCTTGAAGCTTTAGATCAGAATTACTTAACATAATTCATTCCCATCCTTAAGTTCTATACTGAGAATGCTTAGCCTTTACTTCTTAAAAGGATTTAAAATTATTTACAGCCTTAAAGTAAAGCCAGCTGGCATTGAAAGCAGATTGAGTCAGGTCCTAATTCACTCGATAATAATACAATGGTTGGGCTAAATAGACCCTAGAGAAGCTGTATTTAGTCCAAGTTGTTAAGAACATCCAAGCAACCCTCATGAGCTCTTTTAGTTTACATTACATAATTGTATTTCTCTTCTTCCCCCTCTTTCCCTCCATTCCTCCACCCAAACCCTTTGGGTTTCTCTTACTCATTGATAACAACTTCCACAAAATGTGGAAAGTGCCCTCTGGTCATCTCAGCATGCCCAGATTAGTCATGTGACACAATGGACTCGTGTATTCACAGGTACATTACAGAGCCAAGATTTACTGTCTACTAGGCTAGATACTATACTGTGGAAGGCTGTGGGTAAAGCACAGAGAAGCCTTTTTGCGTTCAAGTTTAAAGAAGAAACCAGAGATAAATGAAAGAAATAAGAAGGCAATCACAGGTAACACGTAACATAAAATAAGCAGGTTTGAGAAAGTTCTTTAGGTAAGGCAGTAAAATATAGCCTCTCTGAAATGTGACAACTGAGCAAATGAGATATTCTTTGGTTTGGTCTTTGAAAAAGGGCTCACTCTATAGCTCAGACTGGCCTAGAACTCATGCAATCCTCTTGCCTTGGCCTTCCAAGTGCTGGGGTATGAATGAGCCATCATGCCTGGCTCACAACTAAGTCATAAATGAAATGTGGCCACACATATGAAGGACTGAAAAAAGAAATACTGACTGAATCAGCCTGAGAAGATGTCTGAAGAACACTTTTTTTTTTCAAAAACACTTCTACACAATTATAGTTCAATTATAAAAACCAGGACTAAGCATTGACTCAGTATTACCATTTAATCCACAAAGTACATTCACTCTTCCAATTGTATAGCAATGTCTTTTGTGGGTTCATGTTCAGTGGATGATCATGTTACCATCGTTTTAGTCTACTTAAATCTGGAAGAGTAATTCTTTAGGTTTTCCCTGCCTTCTATGACCTTGACATTTTTGAAGAGTAGTAGGTCAGTTACCCCCAGTTTGAGGTTTGTTATCTGTGATTTGTGGTATGAATACCACAAAATCAATACTGAGCTCACAGGGCATCACAGTAGGAAGCACAAAGTGTTTGTAATACTTGCTTAATTAAGGTGGTATCTGCTGGGTTTTCCTGTAGCAAAGCTAATTATAGGCATGTTCTATCTATAAGCAATAAGTTCATTGGTATTCAGTGGCTACTTTGAGATTCATAATCCAATTTCTCATCAAATTTCCACCTGCTTTAGTATCCACTCATAATTTACTAATCAGTTATCACTGATAGTTAAAAATTGCTCTTTCCAAGTTCCTTCTAACCTAATTATTCTCAAATGGCGGTAGAGGCCGTTCTATACTCACTGCTTTCTCAGAGACATCTGGCAGCCTAAAGACAGTTTTGTTTTTCTGAAGAGGTGAGAGACATGCTACTGATGTGCAGTTGGCAGCAGCCAAAGATGGCATTGCGACAATTTACAAGAGAGGTCCTAGCCCACAGCACCCAAGAGTTATCCTGCCCAAAACATCATAGTGTTGAGGAAATGACATTCTGTTCTGCCTCGTTTAGAGATGTATAAATATCAATATGGATTCTATATTCAATATGGAGTACTGTGGATTCACACAGGTTACATCAGTATGTAACCCAAAGGGTTACTATTTTTTTTCAACAGTATTTCTTTGAATGTTCATTTTGTCACATACTTGATCAACAATAACTTTTCAAGCCACCTTCTCTTTTGGGCAAGTGTTAGTACTCCAAGAACTTCCTTATTATGGCATAAAATGCCCAGCCCTCTAGCCAGCCATTTCCTCAAAGACCTCTGGTTCCTTTTAGTGGAGACTGATATTTAAAATCCAATCTGAATGACAATGAATTCACTGCAAGCAGACCTAGACAGAGCTAGGAAACCCCATCCATCAGTCTGTCCATCTGTCTCTCTAAAGCAACATATGGACACATTTATTTTCAACCCAACATTACAAGATCTACTTTGGGTTTCCTATCTCCCATATTTGTAACTCTCTTTGTTGACACTAAACATGTGACTCCCATTATCTTGGATCTCCTGTCTCTTGCTAAGTGATCAAATTCCCAGCTACATATTCAAACCTAAACACTGGCTCCAACAAAAGGGGAAGGAGGGAAATCCAGTCAGGAAGTGTAACCCTGAGTTAGGGGTTCAGCCTTACAGCACTTTTCCCAGAATGTCCCAGGCCTTGAGCTTGGACCCGATCACCACAAAAAAAAAAAGCAGTCCCTTCAGGAAAAGAAATTAGCCAGGTTCTGTCTTGGCCCTATGTGAGTACAGGTGTTCCTTGATGTGGGAAAAAACTCTAGGCTTAGCAAAACAGAACCCTTTAAGCTGCTCTTTGTTAAAAATATTTGTGTGGGTTGGGGAAAGTCAGCCAAGTACTTGTCTTGCAACCATGAGGACCTGAGTTGGATCCCCAACACCCTCTAAAAAGCCAGTCAGAACAGTAAGTAATGTAATCCCAGTGCTGGGGAGACAGAGACAGGAGAATCCCTTGAGTATGCTGGCCAGCTAGTCTAGCTGAAATAGTGAGCTCCAGGATCAGAGAGAGAATCTGTCAAAAACTAAGGTAGACTGCTATTGAGGAAGATCCTAACATCAGACTCTGGCCTCCACACACACACATGCATGCACACATAGGTATACAAAATAATAATTTATATATCTCTTTAAAGTGTATATCATGAAACTAACTTGAAAAAACACACTCAAAATTAGGGTGTTCTTTCTGAAACTATTTAAGGAAACTTTGGAAGAATTTGTTCCACAGATTTTAAAAAGACAAAATATGTAAAATCAGTGTTTTCAACAAATACAGATAGAAATTATATAGAATAGCATAAATATACAATGAAATTTAATATTAAAAATTTACAATTAATCCCCTTAGGAAATTTACCATTGAAACAATAAACAAAAAGGATTTTAAAATGTGCTAAAAAGACACAAAGACACTGGTGTGACATTTAAAAAACCTCAATGATGACAAGTCTAAAATAATATATGTAGGTTAAGACTATCCTGGAAAATTTAAAGAATTATGCTAAATCAAACTAATTTTAACTCCAAACTTGCCATTTATTAGAGCATAATTTAAATAATAGATGGTACATAAATTTCATTTTTAAAACTGTAGTTTAAAAGAGACTTAGCTAAAATTCATCTTTAAAAGGCAAAATGGCAAAGGTGCTTGGCTAGGAACTCTCATGCAAATATTCTAATTAAAAGCAGGGAATATAATTACAGGAATACTAAAGCACAAAGTAAAATGCCCAGCTGTCAAGTGAATTCTATCACCTCTTAGTCAGTAGCCTTCCAACATATTCTTTCAGTCACCTAAGTGAGCCAAACTCAGTCTCTGTCGATCACAACCTAATCTGAACAGGCACCCAGTTTCATATGAAATAGAAGCTGTTGAAAATGAGACATCTTTATGAAACAGAATGGTTCGGTCATAACAAAAAGCTTGAAATTTTTAAGTACAGTTAAAAAATTTTAGGTAGTTTTAGATATAGCTACTTCCTTTATAGAAAGCCAAATCCTTTATTCTAATTAACAATGAGTTTTTATTATCATAGATGAACCAACACTCACTTTTTAAATATTTTATTTTTATGTTTTAAAAACCTTTATTACATTTCCCCCAAAGTAACAGATACTTTAAAAAACACAAATACAAAAAGTAATAAGAATGTAATTTTTCTTGTCTCATCTTTTAAGCCCTATTTTCCTGAAATAACTTTTTTACATATTCACTTTATAGAAATGAAATGAAATTATACACATTGTTCAACTCACCTAAATATAATCTTAAATATGGCTCCAGAATGTAACATACAACTCAATTCATCTTCTAATCTCTACTTAACAACCCAATTCTATGGATACACCATAATTTACCCAACAACTCAACTAGGAAGGGTAGTAGAGCTGTCAGACTGTTCTCAGGTTATTTTCCTTCCCAATCCAACTATTACAAAATCTTTGTACACGATCCCTTATGGACTGATGGACAGACACTGAAAAGTGGAACTGCTAAGTCAAAAGGAATGAAAAATGATACTGAGGTCTTTTTAAACCTCGTATTTAGAAATTTTTTTGGTATACATAATAAAAATTAATGAATTCCCATTTATCCATCATACAATTTAATAACTGACAAACTTCAATAAATTTCATTTTAGTTTTGTCTCTATGAATAACTTGAAAAAAGTTTATCACAGTTTTTTTGACATGCTAGTTATACAGTAACCATATATGTATGTGCTCTTTCATATTCTATATAAAAACTCTCTTAAAAAGTCACCCATAATATTCACTTCCACCTTCCACTAAGCTCTTTGCAATGGAGAAACAAAATCAAAGCATCTAAGACAGTAGAAAAAAAGACCAGGAAAAAAATCATCCTAAAAGCATTAAGACCTTGATAAGGAACAATATCGGGCAGGCACAGAGGTCTATTAAGTGACAGAGGCAACAAAGAGAAAGAAAAGAGTAACATTAAGTAGATTTTTAAAAGCTAGCATTAGCAGGTAGGAAAAGTACTTAAGAAATTGCTGGTGGTCTGAGTGGTAAATTTAAGCAAAGAAAGCAGTTCCTGAGGAATAGGGCATGCCATCTGAACGGACTTCAGAACCAGCTGCTTAAAATACACTGCTGACCAAACACTATATGAACAGCCACTCACTGTTCTCCCAGCAAAAGATACTGGAAGGAAAAAATATCATCAATGAGTAAGAAAATGACATTACTTCTTTTTAAATATGGTCAACAGCATTAAAGAATAACATATAGAGTATATATGTACACATATGTGCAAATTCCACATGTCCTAAAGACATGGGTTAAAGGAATTTCAAAGTGAACTGTTTTGTGTAGTAAAGATGTTATAAAATAGGTATGTTCAAGAATCTTATCCTAGGGCTGAAGAGATGGCTTAGCAGTTAAGGCATTTGCCTGCAATGTAGAAGGACCAGAGTTCGATTCCCCAGTGCCCATATAAAGCCAGATGCACAAGAAGGCGCATGTGTCTGGAGTTCATTTGCAGTGGCTGGAGGCCCTAGCACGCCAATTCTCTCTCTCTCTCTCTCTCTCTCTCTCTCTCTCTCTCTCTCTCTCTCTCTCTCTCTCTCTCATAAATAAAAAAATATTTTTTAAAAAAGAATCTTATCCTATTTCTTCTTGGCCTTTTGGCTGAAGAATCAAATCCTAATTTACTTAAATTGCAGTTTCCTTTTTTAAAAAATATTAAATTTATTAATACACAAAATAAGAGTATTCACCATATGATAGGCAATGTCTATACATACACATACAACACTACAAGCCCTGTAGGAGTTTGTAGCCTAATGTTAGATTTACTTATAATTCCAGCACAATATATTTGAGGGAATTTTAATTTTTAAAAGGCTATAGGTAAGGGCTTGGGAGATGGCTCAGTGCATACAGTACTGGAATTCAGATCATCAATACCTACATACAGGCCAGATGAGCATGGCAGCCTGCCTGTAATTCCAGCACTTGGGAGACAGAGAAAGGGGGTTCTAGGGCAACCTGGCAAGTGAGAGAGATTGTCTCAATAAAATAAAGTGGAAGGGGCTCAGTGGTGAAGCCACTTGCCTACAAGGCCCAAAAGGCCTAACAACCCTAGTACCCACGTAAAGCCAGATGCACAAGGTGGGGCATGCATCTGGTTTGTTTGCAGGGCTAGAAGCCCTGGTGTGCCTATTCTCTTTGTTATCTTTCTTCTTTCTGTCTCTCTCTGCTTGCAAATAAATAAAGTATTTTAAAAACAAATACAGTGGAGTGCAATCAAGGAAGACAGACTCATTTCAACCTTTGACCTCCACACACATACTTGCATACATACATACATACATACATACATACATACATACATACATACATACATATGAACAGGCATGCATACATGAATACACTAAAAGTAAAATTCAAAAGAATTTTATTTGCTTAAAATACACTGCTGATTTAAAAAAAAGCTACAAATAAGCATAGTGCTGGTTAACTGTGGCTTAATAGTTGAAAAAGGCTCCAGAAGAGGTGACATTTACATTGCATCTTGAGGGCCACAGAATTCAGAAATGCAAAAAAACAATTTCTTTTTTTTAAACTTTTTTTTTTATTTACTTGAGAAAGAGAGGTAGATAGAAAGAGAATGGGAGTACCAGGGCCTCTAACCACTGCAAACGAACTGCCCTCTTGTACATCTGGTTTTATGTAGGTACTAGGTAATTGAATTCGGGTTCCAAAATTTAGCAGGCAAATGCCTTTAACCGCTAAGCCATCTCTCCAGACCCTAATTTCTAAAACTTTTACAAAGCCTCGGTAGTGCATTTGAATTGCAAGTATTTTTTTCTAGATTTGGCGAGAACAATTTATGGTTTACTTACATGAAGTATTAAAATGTTTGTATTTAAGTTAGAGCACTTACACTACATGCGTATATCTCATATGGACTCTAGGAAAATGGCCAGCCCAGGAGAAAGATAAAAGCATGGACATTCAGGGTTTCCCAAGAAGCAGCCCAGCCAGATCACCTAACCAAGAACCCTGTTGTCAACGATTTAGAATATCACTGCAGTTTCTAATTTCATACATGAGTCGTGGATCACTGGGCCAAAGTTTCTACTATAAAAAACAGAAGCCAAAGAAAATAAAAAATGAAAAAAAACCTTGAAATTTATTAAAATGCGAAAATAAAAAACAACATTCAGTATTATCTTTAAAAAGTTAAGACAAGGGCTGGTTAAAGGAGTTTGCTTCCAAAGCCTGAAGACCCAGGTTTGATTCCCCAGGACCCACGTGAAACCAGATGCACAAAGGGGCAGATGCACCTGAAATTCATCTGCAGTGGCAGAAGGACCTGGCACACCCATTCTCATTCTCTCTCTCTCTCTCTCTCTCTCTCTCTCTCTCTCTCTCTCTCTCTCTCTTTCTCTCTCTGCTTGCAAATAAATATATTCTTTTTTTTTAAAGTTTTATTTATCAAGAAATAAGACAATAACACTATGCAGAAAACAGTAAGAAAGGAGACATTTCAGACATAAAAGGTATAAAACTAGAAATAAGAAAATTTAATTAAAAAGTTAAAATATAAAGTTATAGAAAGAGCTCTGAAAATAAAACACTTAAAAAGTTACAAAACACAAAATATTTTTTTAAATTCTGATATACAATTGAAAAATAAAAGTTCCAGAGACAGTGAGAAAATAAAGGAGGAAGTCACTACAGACATAATGCAAGAAAATGTCCCAGAACTGAAACATATGACCATAAATTCCAAATATCTAACACATTGTTTAAGAATAAAATTACACCAAATTAGCATCACAAAGTTTTGGAAGAGTAGAAATAAGATTCTACCAACTTCCACAGTGAACTAACAAGTCTCATTAAAAAAAGGAAAAATACAGTAACATTAGACTTATCAAATGTGAGAAAGTACATTGCAGTTCTGTACAAAATTGAAGACAAAAATCATTTGAAACTATCATTTTATATTCAACGAAGGTAACACAAAGCCTCAAAAAATTACTTCCCTTACTTTCTCCCAAAACTACTGGAATTTATAATCCCACAAAATGACAGGGTAAACCAAAAAGAATCCATAGGTTTTAAAACTGATACCCAACAGACAAGAGTTCAAATGAATCCTCAGGATGACAGTGAAAGATGATTAAGACAAAAGGTTTGTAGCAGACCTAGAGATCAACAGGTCAGAAGGCTTCAGAAAAGATTTCAAGCACATTAAACTGAGGATTTACATAGACTGCTTATCTGGAAATACATTGGGCCTTAAAAACATACAAATGAAATCATGTCCTAAGATAATATATTCATGCCATTAAAACTGATTCAATGTCATTAGAGTAAGTCAAGCCATGTTTTGCTGATATAAGCGGGGAAAACTCTTCATGGGTAAAGCAACATGGATATTTTAAATTATTTTTTAAAAAATGTTTGCTGATAAAATTTAAAACATAGTTCACAGAAATCATCCAAGTACCTGGATGCATTAAACAGATATTTATCCAGATTTTAATACACAGTAGTTTCTTCAACGTATGCAGAAATAATGTTTTATTCCTTTGTAGTAGTTCAAAGTTGAGAAATCATTTGAGAATAAATGCAGGACAGCACAGAATAGGTACTTAATAAATACTTGTTGAGATTGCTCTTTCTTTTCCAATCTATAAATAAACAAGAAAAGGTAAATGAAGATCAAGTTCACTATATATTCTATGTATTACATATGTAAAATACCTTTATATATTATACATATACATACTCATATATGTATACATGCATACACATATACTCACCAATATTTTTCTGTAGCTCTATTATTTTCAATTTTATTTTTAAAATACATTTTACAATTTTAACCAAATGAATAAGTTTTTAAAGCATGTTTTCTAAAAAAATATTTGGCTGCTGAAAAATATGAGAGTATTAGCTTAGTTTTCATTCACTAAAATAATGTAAACATTTAATAGCTCTTGCCACTTGTAGATAATATAGAGAAAAATATTACAAAGGATTAATTAATTATAGCCTATTGAGTTAAAGAAGACATCATAAATATTTTAGAAGCATTTTATTTAATCAGCTTTAATAAAGTAACTAATAAGTTGACTATCCTTAGGTAAGTGAGTAATATAAAGCATACAAAGATAAACATATCTTAAATGCTTCCAACTCTATAGTGTGTGTGTCAGAGGTTGCAAAATCAATTGCTTATGGGCAGTTGTCAGGATCAAAGTAAAATCAAGAATATGCTCGCTTCAGATGATTACATCATGAGTGTGAGCTCAGACTCGGGCCACTAGATTGTTTTCTTTCTCTAAAATAAATCTGAGGGCTGGGGAGATGGCTCAGCGGTTAAGGCACTTGCCTCCAGTGCCTAAGGCCCCGGGTTCAATTCCCCAGGACCCACATAAGCCAGACCCACAAGGTGGTGGCCCTGGTGTGTTCTCTCTCTCTCTCTCTCTCTCTCTCTCTGCTTGAAAATGAATAAATAAAATATTTTTAAAATAAATAAATAAAATAAAAAATAAAATAAATCTGATATCTAATTTATTACTATATGAAATATTTTAAAATCTAAGCAATAATTTTTCCATAATTATTGCATTAGCTTCACAAAACATGATGCTCTAAATTCAGTTTCTATTATTTTATGATATGCTCTCTAAAAATGAGACCTACCTATACCTCTCTCCTATACAGAATAATAAATTATAAAATAGAATGTGGTGAGAGATGCACAGGAGGCAGAGTAAGCCCTCCTGGGTTAAAGAGTATTCTCCTGTGTTACTGAGGGAGCCTTTCAATCTTTCTCCCTTTGTCTTTTAAACATACATATACACTTAACCATCCCAAGTAGGACATTTTAAGAGTGAAGCAATGAATATGTGACAGATAAATGAGGCTGCATACTAACCCTAACTTTGGGGGAAGGCTACTTGAAAATTTAATAGTGTAAGTTTAGATTCAGTAGGAGATCAAAAGGGGGGGGGAATGAAAGATTGTAGAATTGTGATAAAGAGATAGAAAATAAAGGAAATTGCAACATAAGAAACTTCCAATTTTGAGTTTTTTTCTGAATAAAAGAACCAACTCCTCAAAATAAGTGAAAAAAAAATACCGTGTTGATGGTATTTTAAAACTGTGTGAATATGCAACGGTCCTCCACACTGTAGAGAACAATAAGACAAAACGAAGGAACAAGGCTGGGAGGCCAGCTAGATGTGGATTTCCTGTATCAAATTTGATGCTAAGAGCAACAGTATCTATGCTTTGGAACAATGAAAGCTGATCTGCTTGTCTGTTCTCTCCTGCCTCCCCCAGGCTCGAACCTTCCAGGCCAGATCCTCCCTTAACATGCTTGTTCATGGCTGTAAATGGAAAATCAGAGAAAGGGGGAAAAATGGAAGAGAAGAGTTGTCATGGTAGACCGAGGAATGAGAATTACTTTCTCTGGTGTCTTGTAGTTAAGAGGTACACAGAACCAGTGGCATTAATGTGGGACAGCAGTGGAAGGGAGAAAGAAAGGTAAATGAAGAGATTAAGTGTCACCTTCATATCACTTAGGGAAGCAAAGAACTTAAGCTATCTGAAAATACTTTTTATGGAATGATGCACTCTGGGGAGTTTGAGTGTTAGCTCACAGTACTTATATGAATGAATACCCTGAGACTGAAACCTGGGTTTTCCAAATGCTGCATAAGCATAAGACACAAACCCTGCAACTGGGGGGGGGGTTAAATATTATTTTGAAGAAAAAGATGAATCAATTAATATCTGTGGCACACAACTGAGTGTTAAATTGTACAGCACTAACTATAAACCTTCAGACTTCAGAAAGATCAAAATGGTAATGTGAATCAATCTTGTCCTCCTCCCTCTTACACTTTATATTATTCTAATTTTTCTTAAAGGAAGCTAGAGAATAAGAGAAATTGAGATATTTATAACTATATGGCATCACTTAATTACACATGACGAGCTAACCAAACATCACTATATTGTTAGTGGCAAAATATTCAAATAAAAAAATTGATGTGGTGCCGCACAACTTTAATCCCAGTAGTGGGGAGGCTGAGGTAGGAGGATGGCAGTGAGTTCCAGGCCAGCCTAGAGCTACAGAGAAAGTTTCAGGTCAGCCTTGTTAGAGTGAGAGACTGTCTCAAAAAAAAAAAATCAAAGTCCAAGACTAATCAAAACACTGTTGATCTTTCTTTGCTTATCACACAATTAAACTGATTTGATATATGTATACATCTGAATTTCATCACACCTTTCTGTCATATCAAGTGAAACCAATTGTCAGAGATTCCTGGGAAATGACAATGGTACAGAAGCCTGGCCTTCACTATGGACAAGGGCACCAGCACATGAGAAGCAGCAGATGCTGGTGAAACTCACACACAGATGATTAGGAACTTTCCCCATTCCTTCCTGCCTCACCAGGACACAACAGAAGCACTCAGATTCAGGGAAGAACAATAAAGAGGACTGGGAAGACATCTCAGTGGCTAAAGGTTCTTGCTTGCAAAGCCTGCCAGCCTGGGTTCAATTCCCCAGTGCCCACATAAAGCCAGATGCATAAAGTGGCACATGCATCTACAATTTGCTTGCACAAGAAAAGGGCCTGGACAAAACCATGCCTGTTCCTGCGCTCGTGCTCTCTCTCTCTCTCTCTCTCTCTCTCTCTCTCTCTCTCTCTCTCTCTCTCTCTCTCTCTCTCTCTCTCTCTCTCATTCGCTCGCTCACTCTCTCTCTCTCACACACACACACACAAACACAATTTTTTTAAAAAAGGAAGATGAGGCATGTATCACACATACAATAAATTCAATCAATTATCAAATCCCCATGATAAATTCAATCAGTTATCAAATCCCACATCAGGAATTCCTAAGAATAGTGCAGTACTCCTAGCCACACAATTGTCCAGAGACCCATAGCAATGCTCAGGAAAGGCTGTCCACAAACTACCAGAACAATTTTGCTGAAGACAAGAATATTCCAGCCGGGAGTGGTGGCACATGCCTTTAGTCCCAAAACTCAGGAGGCTGAAGTAGGAGAATTGCTATGAGTTAGAGGCTAGCCTGGGGGCTACTAAATTCCAGATTAGCCTGGGCTAAGGTGAGACCCTACATGGAAAAAAACAAAAATTTAGATGTTTCCCTAGTTGAACTTTTTTGTGTAACATGTCTATATCACTGTAGTCACAAGTTTGAGAAATACCTTCCAGAAAAGGCTATGTAAAAACACAAATCATGATCATAACTTTATTACTATCACAAAAAGAAGCACGTCTCAAGAAAAAAAATCTAAAATAAAACCTACATTTGGTTTAAGACCACTAAAACGAAATGAATTATTTTCCACTATCATCACTCCCCAAAATCCCTACTCCATGACTTTGTGAACTACCTTTCGGAAGCCCAGAGAGCCCACCTTCCGGTGACCTTTAACCAGTCTCCTCTGAATGCTCACATAGTCTCCCTTTGGCAGTTTTTTTCTAGCCTTCCAAGTTCCTACTTTCAATTTTTACTTTCACTTTTTTTAAACAACTTTTTTTTTTGAAACAGGGTCTCAAATAGCACAGGCTGGTCTCCAAACTCATGCTATAGCTTCTGATCCTTCTGCCTCTTGCTGAAAGTAGAGGTCTGCACCACTATAACCAGTTTATGCGGTGTTTGGGATTGAACCCAAGGTCTCCGGCATGCTAGGCAGACACTCTACCAACAGAGCCACATCCCCAGCCTCTCACCCTTTGAGGAAATGTCACATTTAAGAAATATATCAGAAGGGTTCTGAGTTCCTATGTGGCCACTTACTAAGCCTTTAAGCAAATTATCCTCTTCTGGGTTTTCAAGGTATTGCCTTCAGCTTTCAAAGCTGAAGTTTATTCAGTGGTAATATATACAACATTCCTGAGCAGCTCTGTAAGGAATGTACAAAGTCAGGGAAGTGAGGGTGAGCTAGGCTTGAAGATACAGAGATGTACTACTCAGGATTTGCTCGGGGGAAAAAAACTTGCTTGGCATCTGCAGCTTATGAAGAATGTTCCTCCCAGACATTTAAAGGAGAGAAAAATTAGGAGATTTATTTATTAACTTATTAATTAGCTACCTTTCAGTAATACCCACTGATTTAAACACGATGCTAGCAAAGATTATAAAGTTTATTTCAGTCTTTTTTCCCCAATAACACCACCTTCTCTTATCAAAAACAAGGGAGGGTTGGAAAGATGGCTCAGCAGTTAAGGCACCTGCCTGCAAAGCCTGACAACCCAGGTTCGATTCCCGAGTACCCACATAAAGCCAGATTCACAAATTGGAGCATGTGTCTGGAGTTTGTCTGTAGCGACTGGAGGCCCTGGTGCACTCACTCTCTGTCTCTTCTATCTCTCTCTGCCTGAATATACATAAATAAAAAAAATTTTTTAAAAGGGCTGGAGTCGGGTGTGGTGGTGCATGCCTTCAATCCCAGCACTTGGGAGTCAGAGGTAGGAGGATTGCTGTGAGTTCCAGTCGAGTCTGGAACTACAGAATGAGTCCCAGGTCAGCTTGGGCTAGAGTGAGACCCTACCTCCAAAAAAAAAAAAAAAAACAAAGAAAAATGGGGGACTGGAGAGATGGCTCAGTGGTTGAGGCAGTTGCCCACAAAGCCTAATGACTCGGGTTCCATTCCCCAGTACCCATGTAAAGCCAGATGCATTCATCTGAAGCTCATTTGAAGTGGCTAGAGGCAGGCCCTGGCACACCCACGTTCATTCATTCATTCTCTATCTATCTATCTATCTCTCTATCTCTATCTGCAAATAAATAAAAACATGATTTAAAATCTTTTAAAAAAAAAGTTCAGGACTGGAAAGATGGCTCAGCCATTAAGGCATTTGCCTGCAAAAGCAGAAGGACCCAAGTTCAATTCCCTGGTACCCACATAAAGCCATATGCACAAAGTGGGCTCATGTGTCCGAAGTCTATTTGCATTGACTAGAGGACCTGGAACCCCCATTCTCTTTGTCTAAAAATGAATAAAAATATGTTTGTTAAAAAGGAGACGCTGTCTAAATATTCCTTGCCTATTGAATAGTACAATCAAATACACGGGACTGTGCTTGGCACAGCATCTGTGGCACTAGAAAGTCAGACAGTGAACTATGGCCAGGGAAGCTATCTACCTAACCTAACCTACTCTGTTCTAATCAAACACTGCACATGTCGTAGTATCAGTCTATATACCGCAAGCTCCCCATTGCTTTGCACTGCCCACCGACTTAGTCAAAGCTATGCATCCTAAACACAGGATGAACAGACAGCCTTTTAAATTTATTTTCCTTTTATGATTTTTGTTTTGTTTTGTTTTTGGAGGTAGGGTCTCACTCTAGCCCAGGCTGACCTGAAATTCACTCTGTAGTCTCAGGCTGGACTCAAACTCAGTGATCCTCCTACCTCTGCCTCCCAAGCGCTGGCATTAAAGGTGTATGGGACCATACTTGGCATAAACTTATTTTATAACAGAACTTATAAAGTTTGCCCAAAAGTCATCATTCAGCAACTGTCTGATTATAATCTCCTTGTACAGGCTAAAATGATGTGATTTCTATTTCTTGTAACTGCAGTGGAGAATAATCTATTGATATCTAACCTCCTGTGAGCTTCGTGGAGATTACTGTAAAAAATACTTTCTATTTTTCACTGGTGAAATGAATTGTTTATTCTACAGTGCTAAATGTTTCTTCTAACTTCCTGTACTATCCAAAGCAACCTAAGATGTTATCAAAAATTTGATTCAAAAATAAATACTCAACTTGGAAGTTAAAGAGTATTTTTTCAAAATGAAAGTAACTTTTTCTAGTTATAAGAGTAACACATGGCATAAAAATTCAAACAATGAAAACAAAAATGACTCAAAAATGACAAAATTCTGAGCACTGAGACAGTTTTATGCATAATCACAGCTACTTAATAGGTGTATTTATTTTACAGAAATAAGACATTTACTGTACTAGTTTTTAATCTCACAGGCTATATAGATCTTCAGTAGCTACATAGTATTATATGTGGTGTATTACCCTTAATTAGCCAGTACCTACGATTACTGTCTACATTCAGTGTGCTGAAGTGTATCACCATATTTATAGCTTTGTATAATGGCTTTATTATTTTTTATGAAAAGGAACAGTCAAAAAATATAAATGCCACGAGGCATGGTGACACACACCTTTAATTCCCGCACTTGGAAGTGAAATAAGAGGATCGCCATGAGCTCGAGGCCAGCATAATCTATAGAGTCAATTCTAGGTAAGCCTGGTCTACAGTGAGACCCTGTTAAAAAATATTTAGATACTGAAATTTATGAAATATGCAGGCTAACTCAGTAACACAGTAATAACAACAGAAAAATGAAACACTTAAGGCTATATTACCATAGTATTCTTTATGGCTTCTTAAAGTTAGGCAAAAATGAAAATATTTTTATCTTAATAAGAAATGTTAATTTGGTAACATTTTATTACTAGCACAAAGATCAGTTTTAGATATATCTCAATACTTCCTACCAATGTACAAGTAGGAAGGACGTAAAAGCAAAAAAGCAAAAAGTAAAAATGTGAGTGTGCCCTAAAATTCACTGGTGAAAAAATTACCATTGTTGCATGCATGTAAAGCAGAGGGCATACAAATCTGTAAGGAGACTATAAGATACCTACTAACCACACAGTCCTGTCATGTAGCCTAGTCAGGAGGGAAACAAAGGAGAAATGGAAGGGGGGTTGACCAGTACATTCCCCAAATTTAAGTTGCAACCTTAGTCAGAAATCCAGCCTAGAATTCCTAGCTTTTAAAAGCTAATGTACATTATATATGTGATAACACATATATAATTCTATGCAAGAAATGTATGTAGCTGGGCATGGTGGCGTACGTCTTTAATCCCAGCACTCGGGAGGCAGAGGTAGGAAGATGGCCATGAGTTCAAGGCCACCCTGAGACTACATAGTGAATTCCAGGTCAGCCTGGACTAGAGCGAGACCCTACCTCGAAAAAACCAAAAAAGAAAAGTATGTAGATTTCAGCACTTCCATTATTACTATATTCCTAGTTAGTACTGTATTATTACTAAATTCAATATATCACATATGCAAAATATATGAAATGCATGTACACAACAAATTGTATGAGAAATACTGATTCATATATTCATGTTGGCAAAGAAAAATAAGGTTTAAAATGGGTCAATGAGGCTATTATACACCCCCATTTTTAAAAATTCATTTTGGTAGAGAAAACAGATAACTTTGACTAACGAGAAAATGGCTTTTCACAAGAGATGGCACGACAGGGCTTCTCTGATAAGAGGTAAGAGGGCTGGTTTGAAAGGAGATTCTGCCCACATAGAAAACAGCAGCAAGAAATCTACCGTGATGCTCTCAAACAGAGCACTTTGTTACCCGCGGTATCTGAGCAATATGTCAAATGAAATGCAGAAGCTAGCCCTCACTTGAGGTAAAGAATGTCATCTTATACTTTTCCCAGGGTAATATGATGGCATCTCTTTCTAGACATGATGAATCAATAACCATCATATACTCTCTGCAGCTTTGATATCTTAGAAAGAAGATTTTCACGTAGTAGAAACCAAAGAATGAAATAAACATACCTAGCCCTACTTAAAGATAAGCAAAAGGGAAGCCAATTTCTGAAATAGTTCATTTTCCACAAAAGCAAATAAAAGATACATAACTAACAACAGAGTCATACAGCAATAAATCATTATGCAGGAATGATTAGTTTTTCATGAAACTTCTTTTTTCTTTCTGGTGCTAGGAACCAAACCCAGGTCCTTGTGAATACTACATAAACACTACTGAATCTACCACCAGCCTATGAAATTCATCTAAATTTCTGTTTACAACATTGAAAACATTCAAGTACTGAAAATATATCTCAAGATTATATATAACATTTTGAAGGGCAGATGTTCACAAACAAAATCTCTAAACCACAAAATATAAGAATATTTTCTTTTCCAATGTATCAGAAATAAAAAATTAGATTTCACTTACTTGCTAAAATTGAAGAGTTGGAAGTGAGACTGATTCTTGTGTCTTTAGAAACTTACAATAAATACAGTCATTACCTGGCATTTAAGTTTTAGATTAATGGTCCTATTAAACACTAAATGTGTTGTATTAATTAGATACACACATCAGATTTTACTCTAAAATATCTTAGTTATTTTTACATTATCACGAAGTAATGTGAAGCTGTAAAGCAGGTATAACTGTGTCCATTGTTTCTCTTACACTGTTATGTTGTTATGCTAGTAGAAAGTATTCATTTTAAATATGCTTATTTGCTGTCATTACAGTGACTTAAGAACTGATATTCTTGTATATAACTTTTAACTATCAGGATTAGTGATCAAAAGTATTCTTTTACTTAAAGCTAGAAATAAACACTGATATTTAAAACAAAAAAAAAACCCTGGAAAGCCAAGCAGAAGTAACTTATTTTTATATTAATGAACTGGTGGATATAGTGACTGTATTGAAAATAATAAAAAATGTATAAATGCATGTTTATATATAGTGAAAATTTAGTTATTATAAGTTATATAGTCTAATTATCCTACATTGAGACAGAATTATGCTTGTGGCGCCCTCTGCTGGATTTCCTACTCACAAATTCAACCTAGTACCATTATAAACATAATAAAAATCAAACTTCGAGACAAGTGAAAAATCACTTTTTCAGCCCATATCAAAATTATATAAAAGTCATAACAAGTTTTAATTTAATGAAACAAGACTTTATCAATTTTGCAACTAAAGGCACCAAGAGCTTCAAGGGACACTTTAACAGATGTATCTTTTAAAACAAAGTAAATATAAGTTACAGTACACATATATTATTAAGTCTTGTTTGTGTTACCATTTCTATTGCTTGAGAATATATCCATGTTTTTATGACTCCATTTATGATGAGACATTTTTTTCCTTTATTATCCATAATTAGATACACTGAATGAGCAAATAATGAGTTGTTACCCCCAGTTCCCCAATTTCCCTCTTCTCTGTCCCCAATCAGCTGGGTATCCTCCTCCATGGGCGGTCTGGATCAGTCTATGGGGTAGGGATTATGGATAGCCTAGGAGTCAACCCAGTTCCACCCCCTTTGTATAGTGTTACTGAGGGGGGCCATGTCGATGAGACATTTTAATAAACCACTATTTCAGGATTTTCATCTAATTTCCCTGGCTTCTTAGGTCAATCAAAATAATTCATTTTAAAACAGAGTTAAATCTTAGTATCTCTCTTTAATTATGACTGACATATAAAATCATAAAACCTGCACTTGTGAAGATTATGTGTGAGGGTCTGATCACCAGCACTGGTGAGCATTATACACATCTGTGGAGGAAGCTCTGAGAAGTGCATGTGTCAGTGCACCATGCGCAGTCGTGAGAAATGAGGAAGACTGAGGCTCACAAAGATTACAGCCAGGATTCAAATGCAGTTGTGCCTCAGGCCAAAGTTTCAAAGCTTGCTACTAAACACGGAGTGAGAAGGTGTCCTCACACACAATTTCTCCATTTGGCAATGCAGTGACTTGTGGGTGGTGGGAAGAAGATGAGGAGGAAAATGTTGGAGGATAATTGGGTTATTCATGTGTGAAACTATAATTTAGACCTTCAAGAAACTATTTATATTTTATATCGTGCTGCCAGCTAGTGGCCTTATTTCATGTGTGTCACAGAGAACAATACTTGATTTTTTATACTACTGAATGTTTCCTCAGCTCCCATTTAGCATCCCCAACCCAATCCTTGATTAGCGTCCAATAAAAATGCAAGATATGCCAAAGTCAGAATTCAGTAAGTGCAAAATGTAGAAGCTAGTGTACCCTTCCTGTCCATGGAAAGTAATCTATCTTATTTTCAATACTTCAGGGTAATTATAGGTCATTTATAGATTTCTCAGTGACAAAATACAACTTTTCTATTCAAGCAAAAGCTTGTCATTGTGGACATAAAAACAAAATCACTGCACATTATTCTATGCATATCTATGCATTTGATAAAACAAATATCAGCAAAGTAGTTATAAGAAACTTCCTTTAAGAAAAAAGAGTTTGAGTGCTATTATATTTAACTTTACTATTCATATTTCACTAATAATTCACTCAAGATAAATATCCTGGGCTGGTGAGATGGCTCAGTGGTTAAAAGCACTTGGTTGTAAAACTGACAGCCTGGGTTCAAATCCCTAGTACCTGCATAAAGCCAGATGCTTAAAAAGAGGCACATGCAACTAGAGTTCATTTGGAGAGGCAGAAGGCCCAGTGTGCATATCTCCCTCTCTCTCTCTCTCTTTTTCTCTCTCTATCTCTCTCTCCTCCTCTCTCTCTGTCTCTCTTCTCTCTCTCTCACACACACACATTTTTTTAAAAAAGACAAATATTCTATTCAATAAACATGAAAGCAGGCATAGCTCTCATCAGGGTGTGTAGTTCAATTATGACATTAGACAGTCTTCACTGATTTCTTTCATCATGTGATATTACCTTAAAAATGCTTAAGACGGGCATGGTGACGCACACCTTTAATCTCAGCACTCGGGAGGCAAAGGTAGGAGGATTGCTATTGAGTTCAAGGCCAGCCTGGGCTAGAGTAAGACCCTACCTCAAAAAAAATTATTTAAATAAAATTCCCAGTAAATTCACCACTAAATCGGAGGCTTAGATAAAGAGATACTACATTCTGTTATAAAATATTAGATAAAACAAAAATGCTCTGGTTTTTTAGTATACTGTGACATGAAGACCATATTGCAGATTTAATTAGCTGTCCAAGAGCAAACTGGGAGTAGAATAGAAAGCATTCGAAACACAGCAAAAAAAGAAAAGGGGAGAGGAGGGGAGGGGAGAGGAGAGAAGAGAAAAAAGAAAAAAGAAAAAACAGACCATCTAATGGGTTGAGAAAGTCACAATGAAACAAAAAACAGAAGAGAGAGTACTGGAGATTCCAGTATTTCTTCGGATTTACATTCTGTCACAAACACGCACATCTCTGCAAAGTGTAAAAACAGACATTCTCATTTCATATGCATCATATTGGAGGCTTACATTCCAGCTAACAGCATTGAGTTTTTACTTTATACATATATAGGTATACAGATACATAGACATTAGTGAGAAAAAACACTATAAATTTGCCTTCTAAAACACTAAATACACTTTCATAGAGTTAGCATAGAACTTACAAACATTTCCTGTATTGTCAAAGCTGGTAAGAACATCTTCAACATTCAAGGATCCACTCTGACGTCTGCAAAGGAATAAAGCATTATATTTAATGTTTCTGAGATACTAGCATTTATGATTTTTTCAAATGAAAAGTGTACTGTAAGAATGTACTGTGATATACCCAATACTAATGATACTATACTTTTAAAACATTGTCTGCCCACTAGAGGGAGAAGGAAAAAAAAATACAGAACCTGTATCTAATTGTATATCTAATGCAACATTTATTGAAGATTAGTCAACATCCTAAAGTATTCAGAATTTTTAAAAACAATCCACTTAAGAAAATCTTTACGTCAAAAGAAAAATAATCACCTCCAGCACTACACAGTAATGCAGAAAGTCCTGCTACAGCAGTACAACTAGTTGAAAACTATAGTCCCAAGGATCGAAGCACCAGGCTTGGATCCACTTCTGGGCAGTTCGAAACATTAGTAGGCAAAAATCCTTTGTAGCTTTTGCCCCTAATCTAATTCTACTTCTCCTTTAGTTCCAATCCCTCTTCACTTAATAGGCCTTCAGAGATTTCATTATTTACATCTTAGTAACGTCTATGAAGAATATCACTTCTCAATTAGAAATGGAGCAAACTGGCAATAGCTCATAGGGTTTAAGTTATTTTTCTAGTGGCAGTAAGAGAAAAAAAAACATGGTGCTATAATCTTCTACATACTCCCTCAAAATATAAACTGTAGTTCTATTTTAGGATGTTTGATTGCTTATAATAATAAGTCACTGAAAATTTAATTGTGTTAAAACTTAGTGCAAATGTAATTTAGTGTGCCCCCACACACTTTATACATTGAGGTCCTAAACCCGAGTATGTCAGAATGTGACTCTATCTGGATAAAGGGTCTCAAAGAGATATAATCAGAAAATCATTAGATTCATTAATCAGAATCATTAGTCATGAATCTAATACAACTGATGTCTTTATAAGAAGAGATTAGAACACACAGAAAGACAAAGGGATGCATACAGAGATGTACAGCCATGCAAAGAGCCTACAAGAAGATGGTAATCTACAATTCAACGGTCCTGAGAAGAAATCTAAGATGATATATTTTGATATCAATCAACTAGAACTTTAAAAGGTTTCTGTTATTTGAGATACCCAGTCTGTGGTATTTTGTTTTTGCAGCCCTAGGAAACATACATACTTACATACATACATATGTGTTCATATATACATACACATATATATCAAGAGAATAGTTATTTTTTCTGAAAAGAGTAATACAATTTATGAGTCTTTTATTTCTAACATAGAGACCCAATATTTCTTTGACAGAATGACTAAGATTGCATAAAGTTGTCTGCAATCCAACTAGCCAAACTCTGGACTCAAAATTATCATAATTCAAAGAAATACAGTCATCAAACACAAATCAAATCTTCCTTATCATAACACAATGATTCTACATCATCTCTGTGCACTTAAGATTCTAGGAGTAGATGAGGTTAGTGATGCTAATATTATGGAAGACTATAGTAAATTGTATATTTAACATTTAACATCTAATATGTTCTAATAGCAAAATAAAGCTATTAAAATGATTGACAACACAGCACAGAATTCCTCATTTCCTAAAATCTAAAATCAATATATGGTTCCAGGCACAGATAGCCACAGCTAGTATTTTGACACAAGCTTTTCAAAGCACATTCTGTGTGCACATATCCTTTAATAACAAACTGAGATCATAATGTTCACGCTTTACAATTCACATTTTTTATAATGTCTAAACAGTTTCCCACATCAAGAAATCTCACGTAAAAAAAAAAAAAAAAAGAAATCTCACGTAAATGATTTTAATGGCTCCCAAGAAGTTCAATATATGACTGATGGCACAAAACTTCACAGTGAATCTTATCACTGAACCCAGTCGCCTGCTGCAGTGAAAATGTCTGTGGAATATCATCAAGCCTGCTTCCACCTCCTTAGGACAAATTTCTAATGCAGAACTACGGAATTTCTTTATGGCCTACTTTTAATCAGGACATTCTCATCCACTCCGTCCATCCATTCATCCCTTCATTCTCTCTCCCCTCTGTTTCTCTTTCCCTCTTCTCTCCCTCTGTATTTTTTTCTCTACTCTCCTCTCCCTCTCTCTTTCCTTCTATCTCTCAAAGAAGTATTTAAATTAAATCTGAAATAAGAACAGACTAGAAAAAGAGACAGAAAAGCATACATATTTTTCATAATATGTCTAAATCCCAGGAACTTAATAAATAGATATGAAATATATATTTTAAAAGCACTATTCAAAATAACAACAGGAACTTTCAGAGTTAGTACTGAAGCAGAACCTGTAGCTCTTGAAAGCATTATCTTGAATAAAGAAGTGTAGACTGTGGTATTTCTAAATAATACAAAGACTAAAGAAACAATAAAGCCAATCTATAACTCCAAAGTACTTATAAAACAATAAACAGTTACTTAAGAAGTCAGTAGGATTTAGAAACCCTAGAACCTAAAGGATAGCACCTCATGAAAGAATACCACAAATCACTGTCCTCAGTCATATAAGAACTGGTGCTAATTATAGGAAAACTGCCATGAATGCAGCTTAGTAAAGATTCAACTTGATTAAGTTAAGTTTCCTTTTGTTTAACCAAACTTAAGAACTGTTCTTTGTCCAATGAGTCAAATACTTTATTCAAGTGTCAACTCTGTTAGATCCTGTCTACCCTTAATCTTTCAACTGTCTGCCTAGGTCCTGTCTAGACTTAGTGGTCAAATAGAGGCCCTTTCAAACTTAATCCTTACAATGCTCACTCTTAGCATATATTGGTAATTAACATTGCACGACAGAGACAATTTTTTGCCACCATATCTGGGGTTTAAAAAGATCACTTGACCTTTTTCTCAAACACCAAGGGCTTAAAATATTGTTTCCCAATTACCAATAGCTACATTATTTTCCCCAAGACCAATTTCCCCCTAAAACACCTAAAATTATTTAGAATAGGGAACTTTTGCATTCTTCACAGGCATGGCCTGTGTAGCAAGGACTTGGGGACAAATCATTGTGACAGATAATTTTTTTTGAAAAGGAAAAACAAAACCCTGTTTACAGAAAAAGTTGAAGCCTATGGACCAAGAGGTTAAAGCTACAAGTTGAAAGTAAGACAGAGTTAAATGTGACTACAATAATGTAATAATAAATGAAAACATAGATTAACTTGGACTCCATCAAAATTAAAATGATTCATACCTCAAATGATACTATGAAGAAAGTGAAAACACACAGAATGGAGGAACATATATATATATGTATACATTTGAATGCAACAAACATATGAAGATGCTCAACATGATTAGTCATTAAGGAGATATCTTGAATGCAGAATAGATTTTAAAATTTCTTTCAAAATAGTAAAGAGGATTTTTGAATGTTCCCAGCACAAAGAAATGATAAATGTTTGAGGTACTGGATATACTAGGTACCTTAATCTAATTATTACACATTGCATAAAAGCATTAATATATCACACTCTCTCATAAATATGTACAGATATGTATTCAGTTTTTTATTTATCTATTTTATTTATTTATCTATAAGCAGAGAGTGATGGGGAGGCGGGGAATGGGCACAACAGGGACTCTAGACACTACAAATGAATTCCAGATACATGTGCGACTTTGTGCATCTGGTTTTACTTGGGCAATGAAGAATCAAACCTGTGTCGTCAGGCTTTGCAGGCAAGCACCTTAATCACTGAGCTATCTCTCTGGCCCCCAAGTGTTCATTTTTTAAAGTTAAAAAGAATCTCAGGGCTGGTGAGATGGCTTAGTGGATGATGGCCTGAGATGGCCTAAGCTTGATCCCAAGACCAAAACCAGTATGAACAAAATTTGTAATGGGAAAGAATTAACTACTTTTGGCAAAAATCTTCCTTACCTAAGCAATGCAATAATTTCAGTGATTTCCTTTACCCTAACAAGATTATAGAGGAAGAAACGGAATTATCACAATAATTGTTGCAGCTACCTTCACGTTCCTGGCACAAAGCACCCGACCAAAAGCAGCTTGTGGAAGGAAAGGGTTTTGGCTTACAGACTCAAAGAGAAACTCCATGAAGGCAAGGGAAACCATGGTATGAGCAGAGGCTGGACATTACCTACTGGCCAACATCAGGTGGACAACAGCAGCAGGAGAGTGGGCCAATTCTAACACTGGCAAACTGAGGGTGACTAAACCTCAAGGTCCACTCCCAGGGACACACCTCCTCCAACAAAGCTCCGTCTCCCAAACTGTCCTCAGCTGGTAATTAAGCATTCAAAATACATGAGTTTATGAGAGATATCTAATTCAAACCACCACAATAATCAATGAGGAAGTCAACTTATCTAGGCTTCAATTTCTAAGAGGCAGGACTGTATAAAAGTTTGAAGTGCAAGCTATAGATCCATTTCATAAGAAGCTATCAATGGGGATGCTAAAGGAGGGTTAGGTGGAAGTTATACTATTTTTGCAATCACTTGAAAGTCTATAGATATTTAACAATGAAAGTGTTTTAAATATACATGTTGTGGAACTAAATCACATGGTCTGAATAGAGACACAGTACTATGTGAGCAGCTATGCGACCTCAAGTAAGTTATTGATCCTCTCTACACTTCACTTTCCTAATTTATAAAAAATGACTACAAAAGTATTTACACAGGTGGTGGTTTTGTGAACTCTTAAGATATGGAAACTACTCACAACAGACCTATGTCATAGTGGGCATCAAGTGACAGCTAAAAGCAGTGTTTTATCACTTTATGTATTTTAAGATCAAATTCTGCTGCAGATTTCTCTTGCTTAGAGCATTATTTTTGCCCTACTAATACTGAAAGATAGTAAGTAGAACACAAAAAAGAAAAATCTTGTCAACACTCAAGGCCAAAATTTTAGGTCAGCCTAAAATTGTCATAGCTTAGGACTCAATGTCATGTTTATGAAGACATATTTATATTTAGTCTTTCAAAACTGAATATATACAAAAAAACATGTTATTGGAGAAGAGGCTTAATCTATGCTATAGCCTAGACTGCAGATAATGAGACCTCAGATCACCTCTATGGGGAAATAACCAAGTCTTATTTGCAGAGATTTCAAGAACAGAAGAGTTCATATTCTCTCTGGCCAACCTTACTGGACATTGAAAATGTCAGGAAATTATTCTTACTCTAATTTATATTTGTTGTCTGATGCAAAAGATAAGTCTTGGAGTTAGTACCTACAGACTCCTACTGGATCACTCCAGTTTTTCATCTGTAATTTCCTTATACATACTACCTTCCAGTTGTGAACCCTGGAATCCCTACTACCCAGATCTACTGTACAGACTGCATAAAATATGCACATCAAAGCACCTAGCTCAGTATTTTTTTTATTGATTTTTGGTTTTGTATGTATGTTTTGAGGTAGGGCCTTACTCTTGCACAGGCAGACCTGGAATTCACTATGTAGTCTCAGGCTGGCCTTGAACTCACAGGAACCATCCCACCTAGGCCTCCCAAGTGCTGGGATTAAAGAGTGCACCACCATGCCCTCGATTTTTGTTGTTTTTGTTGTTCTAGTGTTTTTGTTTATTTGTTTGCTTTTCTATTATGGCAGTGTCTCACTCTAGCCCAGGATGACCTGCAACTCACTCTGTAGTCCCAGGGTGGCCTCAAACTCATGGCAATCCTTCTACCTCTGCCTCCAAGTATGGAGATTAAAGGAATGCACCGCTGTGCCCAGCATTTTTTGTTTTTCAAGTAGCTTGTATCTGAAACAAAACCTTTTCTTTTCTTACTAACCAAAGACTAAATGGACTGTCTACATTAAAATGCAAGGTGATTGAGTATTCGAGTTTTAATTTCATAATAAATTTAAAAGCAAGCTCATAAAACCCCTAAGTTTTTTTTAATTTAGTTATGTTGACATTTATAAAACTGTTCTTCCATGCTTTTCCTAGTCAATTTTATCCAATTTCCAAATTGTTAGCTATTATCTTTTAAAACTTAAGAGATCTTTAAGTTAAAGTGGTTCAAGTGGCTGGGGAGATAGCTCAGCAGGTTAAAGGCACTTATTTGCAAAGCCCGTTGGCTTGGGTTCAATTCCACAGTACTCACATAAAGCCAGATACACAAAGTGGTGTATGTGTCTATAGTTTGCAGTGGCAGGAGGCGCTGATGTGGCCATACACATGCTGACACTTTCTTCTCTTTCTCTCTCTCCTTGTGAATAAATAAAAATATTTTTAAAAAAGAGATAACCATGCCGGGCACAGTGGTAGGAGGATCACAGAATGTTCAAGGCCATCCTAAGACTATATAGTGAATTCCAGGTCAGCCTGGACTATAGTGAGATCCTACCTCAAAAAAAAAAAACCTCAACTAAGCCTCAAGAACTAAAGGCGGTTTGGTTCCTAGTCTTCTTATGGTTACTACAGATGTGCTCCTCCTTCCCTTTGAAAATGTGAATGACTGTCAGAAAAGTCAGATTTTATAAAATGAAGCTTTAGTATTATTGAAAATACTAGAATACAACTAGGAGAGAGAAATAATTAAGTAAAGCAATATCTTGTTACTTCAGGTTGCAAACTGTCTTTTCTAACAATTTTTAAAACCAAAACAACATGTATACTTCTCAGAATATTGGTGTTTTCATCTGAAGTTTTTCCTTCTATTTTTCAAGTTCTATTCTGAAAGTGACAAAGCATGAATGGAAAAAATACCAAGGATAACTTACTTTACCTGACATATAGTTTGGAAAAATCCTGTTTTTACTTTTTGCCTTCTGTACCCCAAAAAGAACTTGCTTTTCATCATAATCAAATGCTATAAGAAAACAGTTAGATGAACCCTTCTATTTGCGACCACTTTACCCGAAAATGCCACCAAACTCCGGAGAACTTTGTTCTCTATAGCAAGACCCAGTTAAAGCAGGAAGATTATTTTGTTTTAATGTTTCTAAAAGCACTGAGTTTACTTTAAAGCATCACCTCAAGTTTGAATCTCAGTAAACAAAGACAGGTCTTCATTATATTTTTGCAAACAGAACAGACCTGCAAACATTAGATATGATAGTTTAAAGTAATAGGTGTTTGTTTCTAAAAAGTAGTGTGAGTCTATAAGTGCACCCAATCTCATCAGAAATAAAGTAGAGCAAAACTAAAGTACAATATGCATCTTTAGCTAAGTGGTTTGGGCCATGTTTTTTGTCTTTTTAACATAGTCTTAAAAATATGTTAAAAGTTGCCCTTTTTATTTCATACTTGTGCTTTTTGATGAAATGGTAGCTAAAGGAATCCCAAAAGCAGCAGGATTCTCTAATTCAAAGTTGCAAAAATCTAAGCTTCAATAAAATTGCCTTACAGGCTCAAGAGAAGGGATAATGAAATTCTTAGTACATTGTTTTTTTTTTTTTCTACAAGACAAAAATGATTTTTAAAACATCTTAACTAGAATAATAATTACCTTAAGGAGATACTGTATTCAGGATAAAAGATGCTTGTAAATTGGATCCACGCACCAGCCTCTTCTTCAGTTTCTTTTTTTTTGGCTTCTGTTACTGAGAATAGATTAAATGATTCAAATCTTCTTATAGATACATGTCGTAGACAGTCATCCAGCTGTTTCTGCTTCAAAACCTTTAAAATAAAATCAAAGATTGTGGTCAAATTATACAAGTATAAGTAAGTGTTCAAATTTTAAGTGGCAAGAAGATTTTCACTTCCAATAATGTTGGATTAGGTAATTCAGCCAAACTTCCCACTGAACAAAATGAGAAACAATGGAAAACAATATTTAAGAATGCACTTGAAGACTCTGGAGAACAAAGAAGCCCCTAGAAAGGATGAAGTCTAAAGAGGTGAGTATGCCTTTCACAGCCACTCTCTCCTGAAGTCATCTGCCATATTCCAGAACTGAGGAGTAAACAGCACTTTTAACAGCCATGAAGCTGTATGAAACACAGAATTTGAAATTCTCACCTACATAGGAGAATGTGTGTTATTCTAAGCCTGGGGTTAAGTGGGTTTGTGCATTTGATTTAGAATAAATCAAATGACTAATTTTGTTGGTGTTATTTTGAGAACTAGTTTTCTAAGGGTGGAAAAAAAGGAGATATAGCAGTAAGATTAATGAGATTTAGCCAAAACCCTACAGCTCTGGAGCTAAGTGGAATTATAATATAAACTATGATGTATTTTTTAAAAATATTTTATATTTATTTGTGAGAAGAAAGAAAGATGTGCCAGGGCCTCTTGGCCCCTGCAACCACATTCCAGATACATGCACCAGTTTGTTCATCTGATCTGCCAGTAAGTTCGAAGGAAACACAAGGGATGGAGAAATACAACAAACACTATCCTGGCACAAACAACCTTAAACAAAGCAAAACCTTGCTTCAAAGAAGGTGGAAGGACCAACCTGAAAGTTGTCCTCTGACCTCCACATGCATGTGCCCAACCACACTCATACATATCATAAACACACACACACACACACACACACACACACACACACACAACCATCAGAATATAAATATCAAACCTCAAATCACAACAAACTCTATAAAGACAAACACGGGTAAAACATAGGCAAGAACTTCTGACAAAAAGACTCAAATAGCACAGAAAATAACCATAAGGATTGACAAATGGGACTGCACAAAACTAAAAAGCTTGTGCACAGCAGAAGAAACCATGGGTAAAGTGAAGAGGCAGCCTACAGAATGGGGATTATATACCCCAGACAAGGATTAATATCCATCTAGAACATAGAAGGACTGCAAAAGCTGAGCATGTAAAACCAACCCATCCAATGATCAAAGGGGGCCAATGAGTTCAACAGACATTTCTCAAAGGAAGAAATACAAATGGCAAATAATTGAAAGTGTTGAGCATCCTTACCATCAAGGAAATGCAAATTCAAACTGCTTTAAGATTCCACTCAGCCCAATCAGAATGTCCATCTTCAAGAAAACAGATGCTGGAAAGGCAGTAAGGGAAAAAGAAGCCCTCGTACACTGCTGCTGGGAATGTAAAGTGGTGTACCACTATGGAAGTTCCTCCATAACTAAACTAGAACTTCCAGCAGCAATACCACTCACTTCTAGGCACATAGTCAGAGACTCTCCATCAGCACACTACAAAGATACTCGCACATCCATGTTTATTGCTATGCTATTCACAAGTGCTAAGAGATGGATAGTCTACATGAATATCAACAAATGAAGAAAATGTGCTACATGAACACAACGGGATTTTATTCAGATATGAAAAAATAAAATCATGGGCTGGAGTGATGGCTCAGCAGTTAAAGGCACTTGCTTGCAAAGCCTGATGGTCCAGATATGATTTCATAGTACCCACATGAAGCCAAATGTACAAAGTAATGTATGCATCTGTAGTTTGTCTGCAGTAGCAAGAGGCCCTGACACATTCATTCATTCTTTCTTTTTCTTTCAGATAATAAAAATATTTAAGAAAAATAAAATCATGACATTTGCAGAAAAATAGATGCAAACGGGGATCATTATGCTAAGTAAAATACAAACTGCACATTTTCTCTCAGCTATAATCATTAGATTCATGTCTCTGTGTATGTAGGTCATCTAGGTAGAAAGGGGACTGTAAGAGGACAAGAGATCATAAGGGAGGATAAGGGAAAAATAAGATAGTAATGAAATACTACGACATGAAAACAGAAACTAAGACTAAAAGCAAATTTCATATTTGGCAAGTAAATGTCAATTAAATATTCATGAACTTGTTACAAAAATAAAGCTACAAAGAATTGTTGCCTCCATTTAAAAAAAAAAAACTTTAAAAGAGGGGCTAGGGAGATGGTTCATGCTTATGAGACAAGCATGAATTCATGAGTTTAGACCCCCATAACCCACATAAAGCCAAACACTGTAGCACAGCATCTCTAATCTCAATGCACCTATGGCAAGAAGGAAAGAAGGAACAGGAGAATGAAGCTCACCTACAAAATGCAATGGCAAATGAAAGATCCTGCCTCGAATAACGTAGATGGCAAGGACCAATACCCAAAGCAGCTCTCTGGCCTCCACACGCTGCCACATGTGCACACACACACAGAGCACAAAAAGGGGAGCGGGGCTCTGTGGGGATGGCTCAGTGGGTAAAGGCTCTTGCTTGCAATGCCTATCAGTCTGAGTTCAATTCCCCAGCCACACACTTAAAGCCAGACAGGTGCTCATCTGCAGTAGTAAGAGATCCTGGCACACACGGGTGAGCACACATGCACAAAATTTTTACGTTATTTATTTATTTGAGGGGGGCAGACAGAGAGAGAGAGAGAGAGAGAGAGAGAGAGAGAGAGAGAATGGGTGTGCCGGGGCCTCCAGCCACTGCAAATGAATTCCAGACACATGAGCCAACTTGTGCATCTGGCTTTACATGGGTACTGGAGAATCAAACTCTGGTCCTACTGCTTTGCAGGCAAAGCCTTAACCGCTAAGCTCAATATTTTAAAACATTAGCCAGGTTCTGTGTTAGGTGTTTTCTCATAGAGAACTACCATTCCAATAAGAGGAATACTAACAAAATGATCTTAAAACAGTGCAACAGTTAACCTAGAGTTTTGGGCTGAGGATCTAACTCAATCCAGAGGTATTAGAGAGGGTTCCAAAGAGTGAAGATGTCTTAGATGAAAGCTCTTAAGTACTGCAGGGTATGGTGAAAGGCACCTGTAACCTCAGCACCTGAGAGGCTAAGGCAGAAAAATCATGAGTTTGAAGCAAACCAAACCCCTTTCAAAAACAGAATGTAGGAGAATGAGGAGTGCGGTGGAAGACTGTCATCTGGACATGACACAGCCATTACCTTCAGGAACACACAGCACCTATGGTTACCTGCACAAGACCTACACAAGACTGGGGCCATCAGCATTCCATAATGGGTGAAGAGGCCACACCCTTCCCTGGGCAGCTACTGGTAGTTAATGGGTTCCTAAGGGACTGGGCGTCATTGTCCTTAGTGGTGGAGACACCAGTAAATAACACCCCATCCATGCTCATGCAAGCAACTCAAATTCACATAGTAGGTCATTAAAAACAAAAAAGTAGGAAGGGACTAACTGGAAAGAAAAGGTTCAGTAGGAGGGGAAAAGAGAGTAAGGGGTGAGTGTGATCAAAATGCATTGCATATATTAAAAAACTATTAAAAAATAAACATAAAACCCCAAATAAGTAGATGCTAATAAAACATAAAATTGCAAAATGTAGAGTTCAAAAGGCAGTCACAGCCAGTTTCTCATTGTTATGATTTAGACAGCAATTCAGAAAGAACTTAAGTGCAAGTCAACCAGGGTTTTCAACAGTACATCAAGAGAAGACAGTGTATATCACAAAAAGTTATATGCATATATTTATGTATGCATATTGTTGTGTATGCATACAGGGAGAGACTATTAGAATGAATCCTTATTCAAAAAGCTTGAGAACAGAAGTATTCTGGATTTTGGGTTCTTTTGGACTTTTGGAATATTTACATATATACAAAATGAGATATCTCATTATAGACAATAAAAAAATGAGATATCTTAGGGATAGAACCCAAGACTAAATATAAAATTTATTTATGCTTCATATGTCATATCAACACAGCTTGAAGATAATTCTATACAACAGACTGTTTTGTTTTGATCGCCACTGGTCCCAAGAGGTCAAGTGTGCAATTTTCCATATGGCATCATGTTAGCACCAGAAAGTTTCCAAATTTAATTCAAAATCAGCATTTCTGATTTGGGATTTTTCAGATTAGGGATGTTCAATCTGTGTTTGTTTTGATTAACTTAAGGTCCTTATTTTGATAATTCTATTTAAAGAGATATTTTCTTGACTAGAGACAATTCCTACAATAATTAATCTGAGTATGTTTACTGTGTTAAAATTCATAACTGATGCCAGGAATGCCTATCACTGCATTAATAAGAAATCGTCCCACTTAACACTAATGAGTTATGTCCTAACCCCAAAAGATCAGGTCATGAAACATGACTGGAGGCAACAAAACTACTACCTGCGTGATCTCAGGTAAGGTGACAACTGCTGGTCAGAGCCGAAAATGAGCCACGTGAGTGGCACATACCTGAAAATCTCCTCTACCAAAACTCTGGGCAGAAGGATCCTGAGCTCAAGGCCAGCCTGGCCTACGCAGCGAACCCTGTCTCAGAAAATAAATCAATTCAGTAAAGAACAGTAGTGGACGGGGCACTCCTGGGTCGTGTTCTGGCAGAAACAAACCTGGGGGCCAAAACAACAAACAGCCTTCGGGGGAAGCAGTTTGGAGTGTCAAGTGAGCAGACATCAGAATTCCCATCAAACACAAGAGTCACACAAGAGTCAAGTTATCAGAAGCATCTCTGAAGTCCTGGAAGTTACAGTCAAACCCACACACCCACCCCACGCTTGGGCACGGACTCGAGCATCAGTGACCGGGTCCCGGACGAGGGGCACGCGAGGGGACGGGCAGCTTTCCCTGCCGGTTAGCTCAAGTCAAGAGACCGGGACCCGCCAGGATCAGGCTGGGAGTCAGCAAGCAGGAAGGACCTGTGGGTGGAGAGGCTGCCCACGCGGGAGGCCGCGGACACGCGGAGAGGGGGCTGTCCACGCGGGAGGCCGCCGCCTTGCTCCCGCCGCCCCGCCACGCCTCCCTTCCCGGCGCCCCGCGCAGAGCCTCACCTGCCGCAGGAGCTTCCAGCGCGCGGCGCCCACGGACGCGGGACCCCCGCCCGCGACAGGCTCAGCCTCGCCCGCGCCCCGCGACTCCATCCCGCCGCGGCGCATCGGCCAGAACCCGCCGACTTTGGTCCCCGTCCGCACCCGGGACGCCCGGGCCTCGCAAGCGCCCTCCCCGAATTCCGCATTTCCGGTATCCGCGTCTCCTGGGCAACCAGGCAGCGCGGTGACGTCATTGCACCCGTGGGCTGGCAGCCATCTTGGGTGAGGGCGGCCCCGAGAGCGGCGGGCCGCGCGGGGCCGAGCGGAGGAGCCGGCGTCTCCCGCTGGCTTCTTCCATGCCGGGCGCTAGCTCACCGGAACGCGGGGAGGCAGGAAGGGGTCGCGTCCCGGGAGACAGACTCAGGGGTCCGGGAGGACGACGGCGCCCTGACCACAACAAAGATGGCGGCGCGTACGTCGCGGCGCGCCGCGTCCCGCAGGATGGGCGTCACGTAAACGGGCGTGCTGCAAACCGTGCCGCTGCGTGCCGAGCGCAGACTTCGGGGGACGTGCTTCGGGGACCGGTGGCGCCCGCTTCCCTCGCCCGAGTCCAGAGCCCGACCGGCCCGGTCCGCTCGCGTTCGCGTACGTATGGGGGCCGCCGGGGGAGGAGGGTCCCGGCAGCGCGGGGACAGGTGCACTCCCTCACGCCGGCGGGGGCCCACCCAGACCCCGATGGCTGCCCGGAGGGACGCTGGGCTGGGCTGGGCTGGGCTGGAATGGAATGGAATGGAATGGCAGCTGCGACATAAGCGGTTCGGGGTGACGGGTGTCTCGTGATTGCTTTTAACACTGCAGCACACCTGGGTTATGACGTCAGCCACCTTTCGTGGAGTGGTCACTACGTGCCAGGTGCTCTAGTGTGTAAGCCGTCTGATGGTCGTCTTAAACGGCATCCCAAGAAAGGAAATGATGTCATTATTTTAGTTTTGCAAATGAAGAAATTGAGACCAAGAATCTGTTAAGTGAAATCCTGAAACCTGATGGAGAGTAAAAAGAATTTACGAGATGACTTCATGATTTATTTGGGCACCTTGCAGGAGGTTTTTTAATTAGAGAGCGAACGGCCCTTTTTATGTCCAAGATTGGGAGTCGAACCAATGAGACTTTTTTGCTGTAACATTTACTGTCCAAGTGACCTAGGAAAGTTGTTTAAACTTCCGTAGCCACAGTTTACTCACCTGTAAAACGAGCTTTATAATAGCTACTTTGTCAAGTATGCAAGAAGTTTAAATTACATGAACTGGATGAAAGCATCTGGCACGTAGCCAACAATAAATCTTAATTTTCCTTCTCCACTTTATTAAATAATGAATATATTTCCCAATCTGATTTTGGTTTTTAAAAGCCCTCACAGTTACTAAGGTTCTCCATTAAGTCTTTGTACATATTTGCAAATTTTTATTTTGTTTCTTGTGTTCTGTTTTTTTGTTTTAGTTTGTCCATACGTGTATGAGAATCAGTGCTGCTTAGCTTGAACCTAGTAAATTTGACTTTACAAATAAGACTTTTAAGTCCCACCTGCCAAGAAGTATGATCTGAATGCACCTTTAACTTATGCAAGTTTTTAATCTCATGATGTAAGTTATCAGATGTCTTCAGCCATGAATGACCTAAGGGGGCTCTTGACCCCAAAGGGAAGAATAAGATCTGAGAACCCACTACTGTCTAATCATATGTATGAAATTATTTATGTGCTGGCAGCCCCAAAGGGAGCATAAACCAGGGACTTTGATATCATGCAGAAGACTAAATTATTTCTCCAAGCTTTGAAGTATAGTATTCCTCATTTTGGGAAATGCATGCAGAAACAGAATCACTGTAACTTCGCTGATCATTATTACAATAGAATAAAATTGAAAAAATATCACCTAACCAAGTGTCTGCAGAATAAACCCAAGATATCAGAATTAGCAAGAAACATCCCAAGTCGGAGCTTCTCCTGTAAGGTATGGACTGTTTAAGTTAACTCTTTCTAGGTCATTAAGATGAATTTTAGCTTACAAAGAATGGGTAGGATATCAGTTACTGATTTCTCAATAATTCTATTTTGATTTTAAGATGGGGGTGCTCAGCTTCTATAGTCAATATAAATTAAAAAGAATGTACATGTAGAGCTATAATGTAATATATAAAAGTGAAGATTCATTAAAAAAATGATTCATTTCAGGACTTCCTTAGTGTGTCTGCCTATGTGTTCAAAAGTATAATAGCTCTCTGAAATCACTAGAACACAAGTTACAGTTCTTAATAAAACCTAATAATATTCTAATTGTTATATAAATTGCAGGTCAGTAAGCTTCAATGAAAGTCATGTAATTGTGTCTTATTTCTCTATAAAAGCTGTCTTGCATTTTTGACAGTTTGAGTCCCTCAAGATGACACTTGACTAATGTACTTCTGTCATATGCCAAACTGTAGACTTGAACTCAACCTTAAGGACCGGGTTGCCTGTATATAAGAGTAACCACATGTTCTATTTGGCTGGAGACAGTTCCATTCTATAACCTGTACTCCCTGTATAATTATTAAGTCTTCCGTCTAGTCAAAAGTATCTGAATTAAATGTTAAATTATATGGTCATACCTATGAAATTAAGCTATTCATGCCATTGCTACTTTAACATACTCTTGCCTTTTAATAACATTCCTGGAATTCTTAATTTTTTTAAATTATATTTGGGGATAGTAGTCTTACAATATTTTAGCTTTTTGTTGATTTGTGTTATGTTGTTTTTGAGAGGCAGGGTTTCATGCTAGCCTCGGCTCACCTGGAGCTCATTCTAGTGTCAATCCTCCTTCCTCAGCCTACGAGTGCTGGACCAAAGGTGTGTGCCACCTCGCCTGGCTATATGTTATTACTTTGTTTTGCTACATACTGATTTGTCTCTTAGTGTGTTTCGGCTTCCTCTTACTATTTTTTTAAGGTCATTTCAAAAACATTTTTTATTTATTTGCAAGTAGAGAGAGACAGGGAGAGAATGGGTGTGCCAGGGCCTCTAGCCACTGCAAACGAACTCCAGATGTATGCACCACTTTGTGCATCTGGCTTTATGTAGGTGCTGGGTAATCGAGCTCAGGTCTTTAGGTTTTGTAGGCAAGTACCTTAAGAGCTGAGCCATCTCCCAGCCCCTCCTCCCAAAAATGCCATTTTTAAAAATTATCAGTTAGCCATTTTTAGATGTAGCACTCAATGGCATTATTGTACAGCTGTAACACATATTTTGAAATCCCTGTCATTACTCCTAAAAGTAATAACTCCCCATTTAATAAAAGCAATAGCTCCCCATTTGGCCTTCCCTCGGCCTCTGGTACATTTAAGTCTACTGCTATATCTATGAATTTGCCTCTTCTAGGTAATGCTTATCTTTTGTAGTTGGGTTATTTGACTTAAAGTTTTTAGAGGTCGTCTACATCATAACATATATCAGAATTCCATTTCTTTTTATAGGGATAATATTCTGTTCATGCAATAATTTTATTCATTCATCCATTGAACAGTTTTTGTTAACTCCTTTTAATCTTACCCATTTTTTAAGCTTTTATTCAGTATTTGCTCTTAGGTCACACCTATTTGATATATGTATACTTCTCTTGCTTTTAACTTTTTAGACTATCCTCTATTTTTCTTGGACTTTTCTCTACATTTTAGTCTTTCAAATATTTTCCTTTTGTAGTGTTTGGCTTAGTTTGACTCTGAGATTCTTACTTTATATACTCAGAAATTCTTTAAGCTTTCATTTTCTGACTTTTTTAATGTAGGCTTCCCCTGCTTTACATGGATGAAGTTTTAAATGAACCAGATGTTGGGACTTTGAACTATTTTCTTTTGCATTGTGTTTAGAACATTTTGTTTATAAATAGCACTCAGTAATTACCATCAGGGTTGCAGCTGTGAGGTTAGCTCATACCCTAAACCAGGAGGTTGTCTCTGAAGCCAGTTGTCCGTGAAATAACTTTTCAATCCTCTGACACACATACCCCCTCCTAAAAACTAACCTGACTCCGTGATTCCACAGTTAGTCACCTTTTAGTAATTTTTTTACCTGATAAATTCTGTTTTCATCCCACTGAGGAGGGCCCTCAGTGAATTGGGGGTAGGGAGGAGGGAAATGGAGGTACCAACACAAGACTTGCTCATACAGAGTTTCTACTTATTAAGAGTAAGTAAGTGAGTAAATAAATAAGAAATTCTTCCAACGTGGATACCCCGGGAGGTCACTCTCCCCGGGCTCTGTCCAGGTGGCTTAGGGGAGCGTAGGGCTCTGCCCTGTGACGTACAGTCCCTTTCCACAACGTTGGAGATGAAGCCGGGCCTTGAGTCTGCGCCTGCATATTCCTACGACTTCTCAGAGTCCTTGGACGATGACTGAGGAGACAAACCATGCAGGAAACAATGCAAAAAAAAAAAAAAAAAA
>PVHP010003239.1:0-80586 GCA_004024765.1 Zapus hudsonius
TTCTGAGATCTCCCCACCCCCAGCCACACGGCCACCACTCGCAACTTTTGCTCTTGAGAATACTTGGCTCTTTTCAGGATAACCGCTGACAGTTTCCTTTAGGAAAATTGAAGAGAATGTTTTCTGTGCTTGGGTCTTAATTTGTAAAGGTAATTAAGTCACCATATTGGGGGGGGTCAAGCTACACCATCAGGAGTGATGCTGGGAACCAGCCAGTCTAGTCAGGAGGTAGAAGGTCCAGGTTAGACCACAGTGAGTTTCTGCAGGAAAAGCTACAGGAGTGGAAATACTTTGATATCGACTACTTAGAATAACTCCTGTGGGCTGGAGGCCACCAGTGCCTTTTCAGTTGCCTGGCCCTTGGCCTTGGGATGACCTAGGGTCAACTTTGGCTTGGTATGTGAAAACTACATGACTGAGGGCTTATAGACTCTGGATTGACTAGTTTGTACATGAAGCCTTTTGCTCTCTCGGGGAATCTGCTGGTCCTGGGAAGGTAACCCCTTTCCAGGTCATAGGATGTCCAAATGCCAGAGCACTGGGTATACAGAGACAAGAACATGGACCACACACATGGCCTGGCATGGATGGCTCCAACAGACAGCATGGTGAGAAGGGCTGATGTGGTTTTCTGTGACAGTCTCCCCAGAAGCACAGCACCCTGCACAACAACCATTGCATTGGTTCTGAAAGGTGTGATGGGATCAGCTGACAGGTTGGCTGAACATCACAGCACCTGGGCTGGACCTCCAGGTGCTTTCCCATGGGCGTGTCAGATACCTCACCTGCCTGGCAGGCTCCCTCTTTCAACAATCACTCTTGCCCACAGAGCTCAGGGATCCATGAAGGTATCAGTGGAAGCTTTCTGGTCTCTCGAGGCCTCAGCCTGAAATTGGCTTGGGGTTACTTCTATAGTGTTGGCCAAAGTAAGTTACAACCATAAATAAAGCTTAGTCCTCAGGACATGACTTACCTCTTCAAGGTCTCACCATCCTATACCATCACAGTGATGGTTGAATCTCATTTCTTTGTTGCTTATTACACCCGGCTTTATTCATTCACTGGCTACACTGGAAGGGGGTGGGGAGCCAGGCTTAGTTTTCTTACTGACATGCTTCCAGGACTTTCAAGAAATTGGTTCAATATTTGCTATGAGTTGAAATGTCCCTCCAAAATGCACCTTGAAGTTTAAACTGCCTCTGCAGGTATAAGGACCTTCAATTGTTGAGCAGGCACGACCTCACAGAAGATTAAACTTTTTGGTGGGATTGGGTACGTTATTAGGAGAACAGTTGTTCTAAAAGGAGTTTGGCTTCCTGGGTGCATGTGAAACCTTCTGTCATGTTACCCACATGCAGACATTCCAGTTTGGACTTCCCAGACTTGCAAGTGGGAGAAATGATAACTTTTCTATTTATAAATTACTCGGTCTGTGATGTGTGTCGTAGATGGACTAAAGGCACATGTGTACTGAGCAAACAAGTGCATTAGCCCCCACCTTAGACTTCCTGCCTGTACTCCCACAGGGCCATGGGAGCACAGTGCCCCCACTGCCCTGTTGGCCCCTTCACAGAGCCAAAGCTGTGTGTCACAACTCAGCAGAGGTGGCCTGCGGTGAGTGTGTGCAGGCTGTTCAATCTGTGCCACCCTCAGCCGTCGTGGCAGTGAGCAGGTGCCGCCTGTTTGCCTAAAACATTTCAGGGTATAACAACAACCCTCAGCAAGAAATGCACTGTCTGCCATCTGAAGCCGAGTGGGAGCTGGGCCTCCGAATGCATCCTTATGCAGAGATTGTGAACTAATTAGTATAATTATTAGGGGGTTAATGAAGCTGGGAAGAGCACATCAATTGCACATTGCAACAAAACCTTTTGTTTTGTTTTGTTTTTAAGAAAATGGGTGGAGAATATTGCCTACTCAACTTTCTCCTTTTTTTTTTTTTAATTGGAATTTGAAGGCTTGAACTAGGCATGTGACGATAGGAACCTGCTGTCATTCTCCTGCCCAGCCCCATTTCTCTACTTCTGATTGGTCATCAATGGTGTTGCTATACTGGGGTGAAGCCCAGAGAGTGTGAGGTTTTCTCAACTCTCTATATCTGGTTGGTGGACAATGATGGTGGTTCTACCGCTGGACTTGAACTTTGACCTTCATATCTGGACTTCATGTCCACTGTCCAAGGTGGAGGCAGACACATTCTCCCTTGGATGGCCATCACCTCCAGCTGGGTACCAGCCCACCTCTTCCTGGTCACTGTTTTCTTGGGCAGAGTCACCACATAGCTCCTGAATGTGGGGATTCATTGGGACATATTTTCAGGATAACCTAAGAAGTGAGCAGAAGCCAAAGGGATTGAGAGAGATAGTACAAGCCAAGGCCCCAAGGGCAGCTGTAGGCTGGGTCCCATCCTGGTTCAAGGACGGAGCTGGGACACTTAGACCTCACAACCTCAATCATGGATCGGGCACCCTTTCCTAGCTGTGTTCCTCACATTCAGGCTGCTTGGGATATTTTGATTTTTTTGAGGAAAACACAGCATCAGCTGCCAGACACCCTGTCTCAAGATAGTTCACAGTTTCCGCATTAGATTGTCCTACATTCCCTTCAATGACGTCAGATCTTTTGTGAAGCTGGGTGTGAAGCTGCGGCTTGGATCAAAAGCAAGGACCTAGTGGAAATTAATTGGAGGAGTAAATGAGGGCAGTGATGCGATGCGCAGTTGGGTTCCAAGAATTGAAGATTGTGGTGCCTGTAATGGGAGGAATCAACATGTTACTTCCTGATTTCATTTTTATATATCATACTTACAAACAGCCCCTGAACTGCTAGACTATAAATACTTGTTAGGCTGTTTGAACCACACTATTTCATAGAGATAGTGGCTGTACTATATACATATATATATAGTATATATATTCATATATATGTCAGGGCTCCAATGAACTGTGAGAGTTTCGGAACCTCTGGATGAAGGGATGTCCCTGAGTAGATGTAAGTTTCCAGGCCCTCAGGCTGTCTGTACCAGCAGCACAGGGGCCTCCAGCAGGCCCAAGGCAGCCCTCTGGCAGAGAGGCCCGGGTGTAGGCTGTTGGGAATGAAGGTAGCTAGGAGCAGTGTGTACATACAAGAGGGAAAACCAATCCTGAGAAGCTAAACGTGGATGCTGTGCCTGCAACACCAGCTTCTAAAACTGTGGGTATAGATCACCTGGAGATCTTGTCAATGTGGGTCTGATTCAGGGCTCCAGGGAGCCTGGGAACATGCATTCCTAGCATGCTTCTTGCTGTTGCTGCTGATGACCTGTGGTTTCTATTTGAAGCAGCAAGAGCCACATCCACTTCCTCCTGCCTTCCATGTCCACATGTCCCCTGGATGCTGCAAGCACTTTCCAGCCCAAAACTGACTTGGGGTTCTTGGATGGCTCTGGGTTCCGATCAGCCTAGAGGACAGTGAATAATGACCAGGCCGTTCTCTGAACCTGCCACCCCTTCTAATTGCCCCTCTTCCTCCTAGAATAGAAGATTTAGGGGCTCTGGACATTGTGTGGTATGGACAGATGGAATTAGAGGGTGAAAACAGACAGCACAGAGCCAAATATTGAGTTTGGCACTACCATCAACATGCTGGGCCGCCTGGCTGGGAGGATTGTTGGACAGACCTGTAGCTTCGGTCCATTTTACAAATAGAGAAATCAAGGCCCAGATATGGAAGAAAGGCCAGTGAGCAGAATTCAGAACATCAGTCCCCACACTCAGGCCAGTCACTCTTTCCAATGGTTAGCATGCCCAGTTCAGGGCATCTTGAACCCCAGATATGGAAAGAAGACAGGTAGGTATCGGTAGCATTATCCCTCACTAAGCTTTCTGATATGTGTAGAAGTTGGGGTACACTAAATAAAATGGATTGTGGACAGTGCTGCCCTCACCCTATCCCAGTGTGGGACTATGCTCCTCCCAGTTTCCATGGCCTGGGGGTGGGGTAGGGAGCAGGTTTTGCTCAAGAATCTGGCTTTGGTAAAGGGTGGTGGTTTTCTTCCCTGGACCTCATCCAGCCTTGAGAGGACCAAGATGTCTTCTCTGAGGGCAAGGGAGGTCCCAGCAAAATGCAGCAGACACCTACATCTGTTCTGTGAATTCTTTCAGGCTTCTCCATCCAAACTGCCATCCTCATAGTCCTTCGGCTTGACCTGTAGGTCAAGTGCACTTCAGAAGGGGGGCCAGCAGGAGAGAAGTGACAGACAGTGGGTTTGATCCTGGCTTCCCCACTCAGCTAGCTGTATTCCTGATCCCATTGTGTTAAGCTTGGTAGTCAAATGGAGCCTCTGGCTCCTTCCAATGGGGTATTATCAGACTTCTCAGTTGAGTGGTTAAAGGTGATGTCCTATTAATGTTGACCCTGGCCAACACAGCCTTGAGACAGGAGCTCAGTGACTGTCATCCCAGGAGAATGAAGGGACTCCTGGAATGGACCAACCCACAGCTTGGCACCATTCCCACAGGAACCCCAGCTGACAGCAATGTGAAGCTGGTTATCTCCCAAGCACATGGGTCATTTGTTAGATGGCATTATTGCCATGCTATCTGACCAATGGGCGGTAGGAAATTTGATGGGTATCTCTGTGGGTTATGGTTTCCTCATCTATAAGTGTTGTAGGCAGCTTCTCGTTGCTGCACAAAGAACCCAACCAAAGGCAAGCTGATTGGAGGAATGGATTTATTTTGGCTTATGGACTCGAGGGGAAGCTCCATCATGGCAGGGAAAACGATGGCATTAGCAGAAGGGTAGACATTACCTCCTGGCCAACATCAGGTGGTGGCGTAGTCAGCCACACGTCGCTGGGATGAATCTTCAAACCAGGCACAGTTTATTGGAGGAAAGTATTTATTTAAACTACAGATTGAGGGGAAGTTCCCTAACAGTGAAAGAGGCTGGCCCTCTTTCACAGGTCCAAGCAGAGAGAAAAACCCATCACCTACAACACACATACAGGACAGGGAACAGGCAGGAGAACCAAGGAGAAAATTTCTTCCCCTTTATACAGCCTTAGGGTGAGGTCTTACAACCCTTTCCCAGACTTAATGGCTTCCTGAGTCTCTGGAATTTCCTTTCTGCATGGCCCACATAGGAAAGGATGTTTACGTCCAGCTTCTTTGAGCTTCTTTACATCCTGCCCCTTGCTGAGAGGCTGCTTTCCTGTAAACATCCTCAGAGACCTACCCAAGATATTTAAAAAGATCAAGTTGACAACAAAACCTAACCATCACAGGTGGACAACAGCAGCAGGAGAGTGTGCCAAACACCGGCAAGGAGAAGCTGGGTATAAAAGCCATAAGCTCACCCCCAACAGCACATCTCCAACAAGGTTCCAATATCCAAACTGACATCAGCTGGGGATCGAGCTTTCAGAACACATTCATTTTTTGGGGGGGCACCTGGATGAAACCATCACAATAAGAAATGGGCACTTGAGCCCTCCATGAACTATAGCACAACGAAGCATGTGTACGTACGTGATCACTAAGGGATCCTCGGGAGTGGGATTTTAGAACAAAGGACAGTCACCATATGAAATCTCAGTACAAACGGTGGGGGAGGGGACACTCTCAAAGGGCCCCAGGACCTCCTGGCTCTCTGGGGTCTCACTATGGCCACTATTAAAATGCAATTTGTTTCAGCTGGACTTCTAGCAGATCTGGGGTGACTGGGACAGTATGAGGTACTGATTTGAATCAGCTGAGAGCAGAGTGAGGCAGGTGCTCAGTCAGTGTGTGCAGGGAGGGTAGTGTGGTGAGTAACAGGCCTCTGTGCCTACATCACAGAGGACATTGTCCTTCCCTGCTCCTTGCTCAGACCAGAAAGCTAATGTACCCATTTTAGAAAATTCAGAAAATATAAAAAATACATAAAGAAGAAAAGGCAAATAAAAACAACCCAAATTGCTACTGACAAACAGCCACTGTTAACATTTTGGTGGACACACAGGCTGACTTTGCACGTGTATGCACACGTGTGTATGTGTGCTTTACATCACTGTTTGCAAACCCCAACTGCTCTCTAAGGAGGGCAGGTTCTTTTCAGTGAATGGCCTGTTGGGAGCTGACCTGGAGCGTCTGAATGGCTTGAGACACATCTGATGTGGCCTAGATATGGATTTGGGGATGAGGCAGGAGAGGGACTGAATTGCTCTGTTTCATAAAGTAAGAAGAGCTTGGGGCTCCCAGAGCCAATCAGGAGCTGGAGAGAGAGCAATAGAGCTGAGAATAGACAGAAAAATAAAGGAGCCCAGCAGGAAGCTGGGTGTTGGAACTTTGTTGGAGCTGTGTTGTTGGGGTGGTGTCATGGTTTGATCCAGGTGTCCCCCACAAACAAATGAATGTGTTCTGGGTAATTGATCCTCAGTTGATGGCAGTTTGGATTTTACAGCCTTGATGGAGCTGTGTTGTTGGGGGTGGGCTTATGGGGTTATAAGTCAGCTTCCCCTTGCCAGAGTTTGGCACACCTTCCTGCCGCTGTTTGTAGTGCTGTGGCAGAGGTGATGTCCAGCCCTCTGCTCATGCCATCATCTTCCCTGCCAGGATGGCGTCTCCCCTTGAGTTAGTAAGCCAAATAAACCCATTCCGCCACAAGCTGCTTTTGTTTGGGTTCTTCTGTGCAGCAACTAGAAAGCTGACTGCAACAGGCGGGCTTATGGGTGTTATAGCCAGCATCCCCTTGCCAATGATTGGCACACTCTCCTGCTGCTGTTGTCCACCTGATGTTGGCCGGGTATTTCTGAACAAACAGGGATACCTAATGACCAAGTGGCAAGTTGCTTGCTTTGTGGCTGTGGGAAGGCTGAACCAGGCTTCCACAGGCCGTAGAGTTCTTGACACACACAGACCTCCTGTGAGTGTTCTTGGGGAGACATTACGAAAAGAGTTGATGATATAGCAGTTATCATGGTGTGGGAATCCTAACCTTGAGTTTACTCAGCAGAAGGAAAGTGTTGAAGGGTGCAGGAAAGAGACAGAAAATATAGATGCCAGTCAGGAGAGATGGCTCAGCGGTTAAGGCACTTGTCTGCCAAGCATAATGACCTGGGTTTGATTCCCCAGTGCCCACTTAAAGCCAGATGCACAAAGTGTGGCATGCATCTGGAGTTCATTTGCAGTGGCTGGGGGCCCCAGCATACCCAATCTCTCTCTCTCTCTCTCTTTCTCTCTCTCTCTCTCTCTCTCATCTCCTCTCTGCTTGCAAATAAATAAAAATATAGTTTTGAGGTAGAATCTCACTCTAGCTCAGGCAAAAATATTTTTATAAAAGAAAATATAGATGTTCCATGTAGATAGGGATTCAGACCAAGTATTTCTAGATTTTAAGCTATAGGCTGGGCTTAGTCACTTGGGACATATGGCTTTATTTAAGTGGAATCTTATATTACTTGCTGTTTTATATCTCTTTTCACTCATCCCTATGTCTTACGCATCTTGGCTCATCACTAAATTTATGTCTCGCTCGCTCTTCCTGCTGCCTAGATGGTGAAGACTGGCCAAGAACTAGCAGTACATGGAGCCAGTTCCTCACTGATGTGCATTTAGTATTCAATAGTTCGGTGACAACAACTTTACACATTTGTTGAGGTGACCACTTAAAAAGTGGTTATAGGTCAAGTTATCAAAAAATTTTTAAAAACCCTCTGATAAATCACATTGATGATTTTTTTTCTCATTTTCATTGAGAACTTGTTTGAAGACCAGGCCATCCTGGGTGGACAAGCAGTGGTGATCTTAGTACAAATGCCCCAACCTATCAGGCTATTGATGGTTCAACATCAAGACCCCTTATTCTGGAAGTCAGAGGAATAGTCAGTCCTTCCTTTGAGGTGGGAACTGGGCCCGTGGGTCTTTAACACATACTCAGCTTGCAATCATCACCAGTGACCACAGTGGTTCTGTGGGGGCAGCAAGTAATGTGTTCATGGAAGTAGATCTTGTGTGCTTGAGAAATTTAGCTGGTCAGGCAAGAAGATGACTGTCACAGTCAGCCACACACCACTGGGATGAATCTCCAAACCAGGCACAGCTTATGGGAGAAAATGATTTATTGAAGCTACAGACTCAGGGGAAGTTCCATAATGGCAAAAGAGGCTGCCCCCCTTTCACAGGTCCAGGCAGAGAGAGAAACCCATCACCAGCACCACACACACAACAGTGAACAGGCAGGAGAGTGAAGGGAGAGAAATTTCCTTTCTCTTTATATAGCCTTAAGGTGGAGGTCTTGCAAACCTCTCCCAGACTTAATGGCTTCCTGAGTCTCTGGAATTTCCTTCCTGCACTGCCCACACAGGAAGGGATGTTAATTTATAGCTCTCCTGAGCCTCCTTACACCCTGCCCCCTACTGAGAGGCTGCCTTCCTATAAACATCCTCAGAGACCCACCCAAGATAATGAAAAAGATCAAGTTGACAACAAAACCTAACCATCATTTGGCTCCATTGTCAATGTCAAAGAATATCAGAGATGTAAGTCTTAATTCCATAGCCATGTGGGAGACAAAGTTATTCATAGCATATTTTATATGTTTAAGTCTGAAACGCAAGAACCATCTTGTGAGGCGCATTTGTTCTCCTACTCTTCTGTGGAGAAAATAAAGGAAGTGAATTGAACCCTGAAAGTCTGGAGCCAATCTGTACACTGTCATCTGAGACGGCTGTACTCTGTGACTGAGGGAGTTGGAACCTCTGATGGCTCTCAGGCAGAGCTGGTGACATGTGGCCCCGCATCTCTAAGTCTCTGTCAGCTATAACCGTGGGGGGCACTTTACATGGACAACACAATTAACAGTGAATAATTTCCATGACAATCTTGCCAGCCTGTGGCCCACTCTGCTGCCACCAAGGGCCCAGTTCACCCTAATTAAAATAACACTTGTCAAGCCACCCAGAGCAAGGTGGGATAAAACTCTTGTAAGGGAACCAGACGAAACTACGTTGGCTTATGGCATCGAGACAGATCTTGCACAACTCATAGCCTTCCATCCCAAGGATGGGGGTGGGAGTGTGCATTCCTGCTCCTGTGGAAAGGTCTGGTTGCTGTGTCTGGGTGGGGTTATGAAGGACTGGCCACTCTGTGACCTGCCAGAGAGGTCTGAAAGCTCTATGTCCACTGTAGGCTCTTTGAGAAAGACTCTCTCTATCTCAGCTGCTGGTCAGACATAGGCATAATGTTTCTTCCTCCTTTCAAGATAAGGAGGCAAACCTGGAACCTTACTGAGGTCACAGCGTGTGACCTGTCCCATAGACAGGGGCACAGGCAGCTTTTGGCAAACAAGGTTCTAGGAATCAGACAAACGAAAGAGCACAATTAGGCACATTCTCAGAACTGTGCCTGCTGCAGAGAAGAGCAGGGAGCCTGGAAGAGGGGGACCAGCCTGAGGTCACACTGCCCACAAGGTTCAGCCCAGTCTGCAAACCCAGACCTCCTCACCTGAGGCCTCAGCTTAGCCCTTTCCTCTCTACCGTTCCCAGGCCTTTGGCAGCTGAAAGAATCCGAACTGAAGGGCTAAGAGTGGACGACGGGGATGTCTTGGGAGCTGCCTCCATGGAGGGATTCTCACTTTAGCCCTTTTGGACAGCAGCCACCAAAGAATAAAATGAAGTGACAATCTGCTAGTACGGTCTCTCTTTTTCCAATTCAGCGAAGTCTGCCAACAGCAAATATCATCATTTCAGGCCGTGGGAGAAGCACAGCTTTCGGGAACCTTTGTTCCATCAATGTAAATCTCTCAGCTTCGCTTTCTGCCTTGCCAAAGACATTCCTTTAAATTACATTTACACATACCGGCTGCCACCCACATCCTGGCCACACACGCCACATTTTGTCTCACAGACATCACGAGATGTGCCCTGATTCGATTGGGGGCCTTTGGAATCATTAAGAATAGATGCTTTTCTCTTGCAACCCTCTATGGATCCGCCCACCATAGGGGGATAATGATGGTGAAAATAAAAGGACAATGCTGGTATTCTGCTAATTTCTTTGTATCTAATATTTCATTTAGTGCCCAGAGTCACTAGATGCATCAATATCATCATTACGGTCACTCTATAGGTGTGGATATGGAGGCTCCAAAGAGTTAAATAATACAGGTGGGACTCCAAAGCTAATGTTCTTTAATACTGAGGTCTGATCACCTAAGGTACAGCACCTCCCTTCCCCCTCCTCAGGGGCCTGAGGGGTCTCCAAGCATTTTGTTCCAACATAAAAACCAGGCCAAAAAAAAAAGTGAAAAGCGGGAGGGAGGAGAGGAGGGGATACCAGACAAATTAATAGAATATTAATATAAAGAATATTGGGGATTGGAGGGCGGGAGGGGGAAGGAGGGAGGGAGGAGGGGAATGACATAAAACTCAAGACTAAAACTAAAGACTAAAGTAGTTAGTACATTAGAACCACCTCTGTGATACCAGCATACAAGATATAATTCCCAATTAGCGGAGGAGGATGGACTCCACGGATATGCCCAGCAGAAGGTGGGAAAACCTAAAACCTAATCCTAAAACCACAGGCCCTGACTTTTGAATCAGAGCACCAGAACTGGGTCACCTCCCACAGTGAGCAGTTGGCCAGGAAGATCCATGAGGTCCCCAAACCATGTAGACCATTGCCAACCATAGAGTTAAAAGGTAAGAGCCTATTGCTGAAGATGCCACAGGCTGCCATCCCTGAACACCGAGAGGCCAGGTGGGAACTAAAGAAAGCCAGTCCTCTCCTGAAAAGCCCTCACGATTCTGGTAAGTGCTTTGGGAGCTACTATGTAACAATGGTCACTGTCATGGTTTGATCCAGGTGTCCCCCACAAACAATTGAATGTGTGCTGATAGATCGATCCTCAGCTGATGGCAGTTTGGGTTTTACAACCTCGATGAAGCTGTGTTGTTGGGGGCGGGCTTTTGGGGTTATAAGCCAGCTTCCCCTTGCCAGTGTTTGGCACACCTTCCTGCCGCTGTTTGCAGTGCTGTGGCAGAGGTGATGTCCACCCTCTTCTCATGCCATCGTTTTCCCTGCCAGGATGGAGTCTCCCCTTGAGTCTGTAAGCCAAATAAACCCATTTCTCCACAAGCCGCTTTTGCTTGGGTTCTTTCTGCGCAGCAACTAGAAAGCTGACCGCAACAGTCACCAACAGCAAACTACACAACCCACCAGATGGACAAGAAGCATACACGAGTGGCACACAGCCTTTATGGGTAACCATGCCCTCCCATTGGACATGAGGCCCACTCAGTGGGAGAGAGCTCATAACTGTTGCTGGGAGCCAAGTCAGTGCCCCACAGGAAGGGAACTTGCACCCCACCCCACACACTGAGAGAAACCCCCATTGTTCTCTGGACAAGTTGACTGGGTATCCTCATTAAAATGTCTCTCAAAATTATATGCATGTCTACCTTAATCAAAGCTGTCCTCACACTTGGTTGAAGAATCTTCTTTATTTTACAGATGGCAGAGAATACCATGGAAATTCAAGATCCACCAGTTCAACAAGAAAAGACAACTGATTGCTCACCGAGGGAAGGGCCACCTCTGCCATATTTACGGGGTTCAGAAGAAACCACAGAGGAAGCAGCCCAGCAGAAGGTGGGAAAACCTAAAATTGCTCCCAATGCTACCCTGACAAATGCCTCCAGGGAAATAGCAACAAGCACAGAAGTGAACTGAAACACACTGTAACAGAAATACAGAAGCTACAGAGAACTCAACACTAAAAACAAGCTAACATACCCAAGGCTCAGGGATTGTTGAGGAAGAGGGGGCAGGAAGATTGTAAGAGCTATAGGATGAGTAAAATATCCTGAGGTATAGTCCCCCACCCAGAAACTAACAGAAGCCCTAATTACTCCATAGTTGAATACTAAGGACCCAACTGAGGAGGGCCCTCAGGAAAATGGGGACCCAGGGTGAAGGGATACAAGATTATAACTTACATAAAAACAATATATTATATACGTCCCAGGCCTGATCCTCAAACCAGCCCCAAGCCATGAAGCTTAGGAAAGAGGCCTGAGTCCTAGAGCCTGGTCCTCTCCTGGCCCAAGGAAAGGTTCCTTAGCAAGGCACCTTTTATCTTTCCAGGGCACAGTTGGCACCATCTGGAGACTTTCGCTGGACCTGACTGGGAGACAGGGTTGCTAGTGACATCCAGTGATGTCACTGCAACAGGGATGCTGAGACTCTTCCCAGCACAGACCAGCAGGTGGAGAATTATCCTAAATGTCAGGAGTGTTGAAGTTTGGCAGCCTTGGCTTTGGGGGAGGGCCGGGGCAGAGTGTGTGATGAGGGGAACAGGAGCAAGTGGACATTCTGCAGACATGGAGTCAGGCTTTTTTGGTGCTCACTGTGTCTGAAGTACTGTGTTCAATACTTGACATCCCTCCACTTAACTCAAAACACCTAGGGCAGAAAGCACTAGGTTTAGCACCCCCATTTTGCAGAGGAAGGAACAGGATTGGGAGGTTGAGAAATTTGCCCCACATCATACAGCTTCTGGGTAGTAAGGCTGGGCTCAGAAGCCAGGTGGCCTGCTTACAGACCATGCTGCCTCTGAGAGCTCACACCTGAGGATTAGTATCTGCGAGATTGACAAGCTGCACTCTTCTGAGAGTTTCCCTAGTTGTGTATCAGGTATTCTGTCTTGATTTCCTAGCACTGCCTGGTCATTCACCACAAACTTGGAGGATTGAAACAGCAGAAGTATATTCCCCCACTGTTCTGAAGGCAGAAGTCCAAGATCAAGGGTCCATGCTAGAAAAAGAGTTCATTCTTTGCTCCTTCCAGCTCCGGGTTTTCCAAGTGTTCCTCAAGCTGTGGCTGTAGGAATTCTAATCTCAGCCTTCCTTCCTCCATCTTCCCCCTGTCTCCCTATCCATGTGTGTCCTGGCCCAGTGCATCTCTGGGAGCATCTCTGAAACCCCAAGTGGGTACAGACTCTTGTCCTTCCTGATCCCTTGTGGCTGAGTCTAGCTGTGTTTCAGCCAATGAGTTTGAATGGGTGTTATGTGCTTCCTGTCTGGGATGGAGCATTTAGATGGTGGAGGAAGTCACTCCCATCTCCACATCGCTGCCTTCTACCATGTGATGCTCAATAAATTGGCTGTCCTAAGATCTTGAGTCTTAGAGGGGGAGGATAGAAAGCAAAACCTCAAGATAAGCCTCCATTGGTCATCCTCCATGACAGAGATCTGCACTCAGTGCTTCTAAGCTATCGGGATTCCCCCTTACAGGGAATTACCTCACCTCTCCAGACTGAGATGCTGGGAAAAGGAAGTGTAGACTGGAAAGTGTCCAAGATCCCGTGCATGGGAATGCTGTCCACACTAAGGATCTTGAATGAAGTGTGAGTCTTAGAGAACACACAACACCCTGCTCTCTCCAGGGTCTTGGGAATGCAAGAAGGGTCTATAGTCTGGGAGCCTAGTAGAAACCTCCTTTGGGTCAGGGTTAGTTAGTCACAGGGGTTCTTAATGAGAAATAATGCAACACCTGCACTAAACGTGGATTGTAAGTTCAAGGTGTTATGGGCTTGATTTTCACTATTCAGGTTATAGAAAGAGTCTCTCCCAATGCCATGGTGAGATCCCGATCATGGAATGGGAAAGGACTTGATAGGAATGAGGCTGATCCAAGTAAAAGACTCTACTTTAATTATTGTACCAATGTTAAAGGTCTCATTCTGATCAATATATCCTGATTATGAAAGGTGTTCTTAGCATTAGCAAGGGTGGACTAGAGGAATTCTCTTGCTTGTGTTATTCAACATGTGGCTCCCAAAGTTTAACAGTCTACAGGGAAACTGAGGCACATAGCCCTTGGTCCTTGAATGACAATTTTCCTTCTGTGGTACCTGGTCAATCCAACCATGCTGGCCAGATAGTCTCCCTCTCCCTGACCCAATGGCTGAAGGGCCCAGGAAGAAGAGGTGAAGGCTGGCTTCAAGGCAAGTTGCCAAAAGGAAGCTGTCCCCTTCCATGGATGACATTAAACAACGAGAGCTTCATCTTCTAGTCACATTAGCTCACCCCAGGGGGTGTTTCCTGGCCCATCAGCACATGGCGTGGTTGGCTGGGTCTCCATTTGTCACAGCAAACACCAGGCATATGGTAATGGTCCCGTAAAACATGCCCTGTTGGGTCTTAATGTCTATTTAATGACACCTGCTACGAAGGCTCCCATAACTGAACTCGTAATGGGAGATAAGGGGATATTAGATTTTGGAGAAGGAGAGCTCTCTGAATGACAGTCTGTCTCTCCCTAGGAAGCCCATGCTAAGCTGGATAGGGTGGAGGCTGCTGGTATGAAGTCCCAGGGCTTCACTGCAGTAAGTGCTCTGAGAGATAAGCTGGCCAAAAGCCCTGTGTCTTAATGTGGGGGGTGGGAGGTTGAGGCCCGAGGGAGAGGGGCAGAACTGGTCCAGTGGGGAAACATGAATCACCAACTCGATTTGCGTTTCTCTTAGTGACCACGAATCAGTTTCCAAGGTGAATCACAACCATTCTATTTCCCAAGTGAGGCAAGAAGGAAAAATGGAAGTTGGTATGAGTAGAAAATCCCAGGGCTGGGAAGTTTATTTCTCATCTTCCTGAGAGGTGGAAAATTTCCAGTCTGCCCCTTTTCCTCCCTTCCTCCTTCTTTTTCTCTCTGTGTATCTCTTGGCTTCAACTGTCATCTTTGGTAGAGAGAGAAAAGGGTTTAGAAAGGAGAGAGATTTCATTTCCCTTCCATGTGACACTCTTATCCTGGGAATGGTGGCATTTCTGAGGTCTTGGTCACTGTGGGCTAAAGCTGAGATGCTCACTGTGACACATAGTTTTATTTTCCAAAGTGAATTGTAACAAGTTCAAACCTTTGTGCACATCTATAATGTCAGCATGGAGGTGGAGTCTAGTCCCCACTTTGTAAGTCTATCATGAACTCCCTTGGAAGTGTTAAGGTGTTAGATGTGGCATTCATGACATTGGACATGGTCAGAAAAGGCCATGCAGCTTTTGCCTGGCTCTCTTGGGACTTTTTTTTTTTCTGAGGTAGAGTCTCGCTCTAGCCCAGCCTGACCTGGAATTCACTCTGTAGTCTCAGGCTGGCCTCGAACTCACGACAACCCTCCTACCTCTGCCTCCCAGGTGCTGGGATTAAAGGTGTGCACCACCACAACTGGCTCTCTTGGGACTCTAGAGGGAAGATGGCCACCATAGAAAGTCTGCTAGTGACATGCAGTCAGACACGCAGGCTCCTGTCAACTTCTCCTTCAGAGTTCCCAGCTGATAGCCAGAATCCACTGCCAGTGATGTGTACCAACTTAGTCCACCCAGATCCTCAGATGACTGGCCTTCACTGTCCACACTCTGTCAGCATTCTCATCTTCTGATGACGTAGGCATCAAAGACTCATCAGTTAAGAATTACTTATCTATGGCACCCTAGGGCTTCTCTAGCCTGCATCTCCAAACTTTCCAAATTTCTCATACAAAGACCTCCGAATCACACGATTCAGTAGTCACAGAATAATATCACTTCAGAATAATAGCCTTCACATAACTGGGGCCCCGGCTGGTATGTGCCTGCAAAGTGCATCAGACACAGTACAGCTGAGCCCTCTCTGGATTCTTCACCCACAAAATCGTGAGCGAAATAAAACGATTGGCTGCTAAGCCTCTAGGTTTTGTGGCGATTTGTTACACAATAGTAATGGAAAACTGAGCTTGCACACTATGACTCATCAGGTGAGACAGCACAGATACATGCTCAGGATGTGACCCGTGAAGATGGATAGTCACTGAGGAATGGCTAGGATGAAGGCTGATATTGATTGCCAACCTGGTTGGATTGTGAAGTGCCTACGAGATTAGCATATCTCAGAATGTGTTTTCGAGAGTATCCAGAGGGGATGAACTAAACAGGGAAGACTTGGCCTGCATGTGGGCAGCACCACTCAGTGGGGTGAGGGCACAGAGTAAATAAAGGGAAGAGAAACCAGTTAGTGCTGGAATTCTCTCTGCTTCCTGACTGTCATGACAGGAGCTGTTTTGCTCCACCATGTTCTTTTTACCATGATACATTGAGACCTCTGAAACTGTGAACCCCCCCCCCAAAAAAAAAAATCTTCCCTGCCCTTAGGTCATTTATGTTAGGCATTTGTCAAAGTGACAGAAAGTCTAACTGTGGTGGTTTGAATCAGTTGACTCTCATAAAATCGTGTCTTTTTACACGATCCTTTGGTCCCCAGCTGATGGCAATTTAGGAGGCAGCAACTTGCTGGAGGAGGTGTGTTGTTGGGGGCAACCTTAGGGACATTATACCCATTTTTTTCTTTCCAGAACTCAGCTCATTCTCCTGCTACTATTTTCCACCTGCTGTGGCAGAAGTGATGTCCAGCCTCTGCTCATGCCATGTTTTCTCCTGCCATCCATCATAAAGCTTCCCTTCAAGACTCGAAACCAAAATAAATCCTTTCCTCCCATCAGCTGCTTTGATGGGGTGTTTCGTCCCAGCAACACGAAGGTAACTATAACATTAGAAAATTAAGGCTTGCAGAAGTGATATTATTCTGTGACTACTGAATCATGTGATTCAGAGGTCTTTTTGTTTGATCTTAAATATATATCTATTGTCCATAATGTGTTACATTATTCAGTGGGCAAACAATGAGTTGTTATCCCCAATTCCCCAATGCCCCCCTCCCCATCCCCAATCAGCTGGATATCCTCCTCTGAGTACCATCTGGATCAGTCCTTGTGGCAGGGGACCCTGGATAGCCTAGTACTCAGCCAAGTCCTCCTGGCCCAAGTATTCAGAGGTCTTTGTATGAGAAATTTGGAAAGTTTGGAGATACAGGCTAGAGAAGCCCTAGGGTGCCATGGATAAGTAATTCTTAACTGATGAGTCTTCGATGCCTGCGTCATCAGAAGATGAGAATGCTGACAGAGTGTGGACAGTGAAGGCCAGTCGTCTGAGGATTCGGGTGGTCATGAAGGACTCCATTGGGAACTGGATAAGGGTCTGTGCATGAATGTGTATACATTTTGTCTGAACCCTGAGGCTTTGTAGGAAGGTGGAATTAAAGGTAACAGATTAATTACTCTGACTGGAGAAAGTTCAAGGGAGCCCAGCATTGAGACAATGGCCAGATTTACATTGAGAATTGAGAGGAAAAAGCAGAGACGTTTTGACACCTAGTTTGTCTAGAACAGAAGTATATGTAAGTCTGAGACCAAAATTGATCGTTGAAGACATTGAAGCATTTTTTAAAAAGTACTTTGTATTGGGACAATAGGAAAGATGATTGGAAGGCCAGAGCCCAGCCATCTCTGGCTGAAATGTGTAAAAGTCTCAACTTATTTGAGAGGTTTTGACTTGAGAAAGAAGGTCTGAAGTGCCTTGTGCACACAGAGCCCCCTAAGGACATGTTTCCCTGGTCAGCCATGTGGGCACTCAGAGGCCACTGCAGCGATGGTTCAAGGGAACCACTGCTCCAACCTTTGTGTTGTCAACACAGATTCTGGCATTGCAGGCAGAGAGAAGGTCAAAATTCTGTAGACAAAATTCCTGGCCCAAGGCAGCTGATTGGAGGGTTTGTCTTGGCTTAGAGTCTTAAGGGGAAGCTTCATGATGGATGGCAGGGGAAAGCATGGCATGAGAAGAGGCTGGACATCACTTTTGTCCCAGCAAGTGAAAAACAGTAGCAGGAGAGTGAGCTGAGCACTGGCAGGGGGTGAAGTGGGCTATAACAACCCTAGCAAGGTTCCACCTCCCAAATTGCCACCAGCTGGGGACCAAGCATTCAAAACACACGAATCTGATACAAATCACCGCCTAAGGATATGGGATTCAAGCCACCACACAGGGTCATAGAAAATTTCACCAACATTTGAAAGGAAGGCCTGGGAGGCCAGGAAATATGTGACAGGGTCAGGATCTTAGCTGACAGTTCCTTAGAGAATGTAAAGTTGTGAAGCTATGAGAATGTAGAAGATGCAATAGTGACCCCAGGAATCTAGACTTGCTAAGAACATTAAAGATCTGAGGGCAGGCTGGAGAGATGGCTCAGCCATTAACGCACTTGCCTGCAAAGCCTAAGGACCTGGGTTTGATTCCCCAATACCTACGTAAAGCCAGATGCACAAGGTGGTACATGCATCTGGAACTCATTTGCAGTGGCTAGAGGCCCTAGCATGCCCATTCTCTCCACCCCCCGCCCGGTTAAATAAATAAATATCGTCTGAGCTGGGCAGTGTGGCACACAATTTTAATCCCAGTACTCAGGAGGCAGAGGTAAGAGGATTGCCATGAGTTCAAGGCCACTCTGAGACTACATAATGAATTGTAGGTCAACCTGGGCTAGAGCAAGACCCTATCTCAAAAACAAAACAAAACAAAACAAAGAACCCAAATATCTTCTGAGTAAAGCTGCAGGAAGCAGGCAGAGCCAATCCAAGAGAGAGAACATGTGGGCACAACCAGCCAGATCATGGGAGTGTCTGCCAGGCCCTCTGGAGCTTGACTCACACCATCACATGACCTGGCTTCTAGACATGAAGCTACAGGCTCAGATTCTGTCTTGCTTCACTCAGGTCTCCTCTTTCCTCCTCCTCTTCCTCCTTCTCTCTTTCTCCTTCTCTCTCTGTCTCTCCTTCCTGGCTTCCATAATGTGAGCTCCTCTACTCTGTCATACTCCTTTCCCTGATATGATGAACCAAAATAAATCTTCCCTCTCCTATGTTATTGTCCTTAGGTATTTGTCACAGCTAAGAGTTGACATGGCAAGGAGAGGGTGACAGGTCAAACAGGTGCCACCTTCAGTCTGAAGGGACACTCCCACCACTGCTTAAAGATCTCCTATCTTCCTAGACATGGATGAAGCCCATCAGGAAGTTAAACATTTTCATATTAAACCCAATAAGGGGATATCACAAATTGAAAACACAAAACTATATTTTAGGATGAATTAGATATTTTTGGATAAATCATGGTCTTACTGAACGCTCCTTAGAGGTGCAGGTTTGCCGGCCATTGATAGAAACTTGAAGGAGCTGCCGACGATGCATTGCTTTCGGGCACTTTGCATCTAGGTGTGAGGCATGAGCAGATCTGATAAGGAATATTTCTCTGGAAATAAGAATGGAAAGTGGTGTTGACAGGACTCAGGGTAGGAAGCCTGCTCAGAGCCTGTTGGCAGGTTCAAGGGGGAGGCCATGTAGATTGGGAGAGCAGAGAGGATGAGAAGACCGGGGATCATTTGCAAAGATTTTTTCAAATGGGTGTTGAGAGCATCCCACCCGACCTTCCCTGCTTCTGCTGTGATGTCTCCTTCTCCAAGAAGTGGCCATCTGGTGTGGATCGGAAGTCCTTTGAAGGAGTGTGACAGTTCTGTTTCTCTGTTAGTCCCCTGCATGGCTCCGGCACTAGCACTATTGGTGACATTCACTGGTTTATTTCTGTGTGCCAGGCACTGGCTTCATCCCAACCAGGTGGCTTTGCCCTCACAGTCTCAATTGTGTTGGTTCTTCCATACATGCATTTCTGAAAAATAAAATAGAAGTGTCTCCCATGAGGCTCCAACAATCCCACCGACCTGTCATTTGCCAGAACTGGGACATGGATGCACGCTTGCTCATCGAGGCAAGGGAGTTGAGGAAGGACGGCAGTTTGTTGGGGTGCACTGCCACCCCAATGGAATCATGGATATTAGAGAGGCCAAACTAGCCATGTCTGCATAACATGCCTCAACTTATGTTATTTTATAGATGAGGAACCGGGAGGACAAATATGATTGGTATGTTTTGTAAAAACGAGGTTATACATAGCTATTAATTAGAAGAGCTGGGGATGGCATGCTTATCTGGATCTCTTATGAGACCATAAATGACCTAAGAGCAGGACCACATGTTTGTCACTTTCCTCACATCCCTGAGTTCCCATCTCCAGGTTTAGTGTGACTACTTGGCTGGAGGATTGATTGAATTCTTTATTGACATGCTAATTAGCATCTGTACTTCTCTGTCCTCCATTTCACAACAATGAAAAGATCAGAATGTCTCTGTCTTGGCACGGTATTCCTCTTGGCCGGAGGCAGCTTGGACTTGGCTATGTTGGATTCAGTTCTGCCATTTGCCAGCCTGCCGTGGTCAGCCGAGCACACCTGGACTTTACAAGAAGTGTTTTCAGCAAGTCGTAAATGTTTTTCACTGCATCCTGTTGCTGAGCATAATTGACGCAGCTGATGAAAAGCAATCTTCATCCCCTAAATCATTTCTGCCTGTTTACAAGTGCATTTCCCTTCTCCTCTTCCAGAAGGGTGCGCAAAGCCCACTTTAAAAGAGAATGTATTTGATATTGACATATGGTAAGACCATCTTTCATTCCACTTCTCTGCTGCCTCATGTGATCTGTGGAAAAGAAAAAGGCAAGCTTGTAATTACTATAGATTTTTTTTACATACCCACAGATAATTGCTTTTAAGTATAAACAAGGGTATTTACAAGAATGATCATTTTATCTCCACTTGGTTGGCTTTAGAATAAGAAATATGGCAGGCACCTTGGGATGTCACTATTCAGCATATGTCTCTCACTCTCACGTAAAGGGATAGAACACATCGCTTCCCAACTTATAGTCAGTCACCCCTTACTTGCCCTCAGCTTAGCACAAGTACCCATTCGGTGATAATATGAACAAATACAGGAAGGAAGGAAGATCAGTGTATAGAAAAGCGAGATGGTAGGCATAGAGAATACACAGATGATGGTAGGGAGAGAGGGAAAATGTCTAAGCTCCATATAGGTTACATGTTACTGATCTGAGAAGTCCCTTGAATGGACAAGATCCCCATAGTAGACTCAGCCTAAGTCATCCAAAGACCCCCGAATGTAAAAACAGCACCGAATTATTCAAGGCCACCCTGAGAGTACATAGTGAATTCCAGGTCAGCCTGGGCTAGAGTGAGACCCTACCTCGAAAAAAAAAAAAAGCACTCATTTAAAAGTTCAAGGCTATTACTTCCCAAGACTTAGTAGGTCTGTTAGAACAACATCACTGGGTGGAGGTGTAGATGATGCCAGGTACTGATGAGATGCCTGCTCCAGCTGTGTGACCCAGGACAGCTCACTCCTGGCACAACTCCCTAGGCCTCTCATCTGCCACCCAGACTTTTCTCCATGCCACATCCCAGTGGGCACTCACCAGACTTCCTCTTGTTTAACTGTCTGTAACCACTTACTTCTTGGACACTGCACCTGCTTGTGGATTCTGCTTCCCTCCTATCTCTGTCCCCCTGCACATTTCTTCACAGATCTTTTCTTCACTCATTCAAGTTTTCAAGGAAGATAATGTCAGTGACTGAGCAGGAGAAAAGAAAAACATGTTGGCAATAGATGGTCCAAAAGCCTCTGTCTTGGAAGCAAACAGAGCCTCGTGCTAACAGTGCCTGCTGTAAGATGGAATAGGGATGGTGAGCCCATCAGGACCAACTGCCACCTTTAAAACATCAACCCTTCCCACCCACTCACAAATACAAATGTGAATTCAAGTGTCATTGCCTCTTCCTTCCTGAGTCACAGGTGGTAAGCATTGAATCATGGGGTCTCTCATGGGGGCCCAGCACAGGGTCTGGCAAGTGGGTGTGCTCTGTACTAATGCATCTGTTTGTCTTTACTGCCTGTGGAGAGGGGAAGGCAAATATATAGCCTTGAGCTAAAAATTCAATATGTGCTTTCTGTTACAGTTACTTTGACATTGCTGGAACACAACATCTATCTGACCAGCTGATAGAAGGAAGGAAAGGGTTTATTTTGACTTACAATTTTGGCAGGGAAAGCACAGCAGGAGCAGGAAGCTGGCTCACACCATCACATATCAGCAGCAGGGAGGAAGCAACAAGAGTGAGCAAGCTATCACTAGCAAGTGTGGGGGGTGATTATAAAATCCCAAGGCCCTCCCCCAGTGGCACAATTGCCTCCAGGCAGGCTCCACCTCCCAAAGGCTCTACCAGATGAGGCTCAAGTATGAGGCTTAATCACAAACTCATGAGGCTATGGGAGACAGCCCACATTCAAACCACACATCCCCTGTTTGTTAAGAACCTAAACCCTGTCTCTCTTCTCCATCTTTTAACAATCTCCACCTACCTGCTTTGCTCTAAAGTCGTTCCCATGTTAGTCTGAATGAGCCCACCTCTCAGAATAGCCATTGACCTCTCCATCAGCCCGCATTCCTTCATCATTCAAGGTTTGGCTTAAATGCTACTTCCTCCATGAAGCTTCCCTGATTCCCCAGCAGGTGACAATTACATCCCTCTGAACTCTTAGCCCTTTTCTGACTCTTCTGGAGCATTGGTTACCTTGACCTTGAATTACCATTATTTCTGCCCACTGCTTATATACTCACTTGCCTACTGGATTGCCAGGTCCATGCAGTGGAGAATTTGTTTCCAGTTTTGATTTACACCAGTATTTAGCCAATGATCTGAACAGAGCAGGTCTTTAATCAACCAGTAAATAGTTGAATTGGGGTGGGAGGGCAATGTAGGAAACAAATTTTGGTTATGTTCCTAAAAATTCCTATCCTAAGCTTGTACTTTGGAAAAAGAAACGAGTAGAATCAGGTTTTTTTTTTTTTAATAAAATGAATCCATCTCCTCTTTGCAGCATTATTTTGTGGTTTCTTTCATTGGGCCAATTACATTTATGAAGATGAATTATGACAGGCGAGAACCCACTTGTGTGGATTACTGTGTGCTAACTATGTAATTAGTGGCCTCATCTAGGAAGAGAGTTTGTTAGAGATATTTCCATAAGAAAAAAGACATTATGATCCATAAAAAACAATGAGCAATGATAATTTCATTTTTATTGGTCATTTAAAAACATTCACTGATAATTCTCCCCATGCTTAATAGGCATATGTTTGCTTCCTTCAGAATATACTCATAAACTTGTTGCAGAAAAGCACTTTTACATAATCGTTCAGCCTCGCTTCCATTATGAAAGACTTTCTTTTTTATATATCTTTATTATGAATAAGTATATACATTGTATGAGCAAATCTTGTGACTGTGTCCCCATTTCCCTCCTCTCTGTCCCCTACCCATGGGGGTCCTTCCTCAGTGTGCATACTGGATCTGTCCATAAGATAGGAGGTTATGAATTGCACCAGAGGTAGCCTTTCTTTTTCTTTTTCCTTCCCCCTTTGTGTGTTGTTACTGAGGGTGGCGATGTCTCTGGATATTCTCCCCCACCATGGTTCTTACAATCTTCCCACTCCACTCTTCTGCTCAGTTCCCTGAGTCATGGTGGGTGAGTTTTAAGTCTGCTTTATTGATGAGATCTTAAGTGTCTCTGGATCTTTGCCCTGGGTTGGGTATCAGAAATTGGAAGAATCATCAGGACACAAAAGGTCAATAGAGATGAAAGACTTTCAAAGACAGAAAGCGTGGCGCTCACTGAGGGCATTTGAACACATGGTTCCAGTTTTCCTGAACCAGCCTGGACCCTGGGCCAAGCCTAGTGTTAAGCACTATGTGGTTCTGAAGCCAAGGGACTGTCACACAGGAAAGCCTTTGTCAAATGGATTGCATTTGAATTCACAAACAGCCATGAGCCTTTCCTTCGCCTTTCATGGATAATCCCCCAGGCCTTTGGAAGTTCTTTCTGGAGACCTGGACCCCAAGGCCAGGCCCAAAACAGGCACCCAGCAGATAATAATAAATGTTAATTAACTATGTGAGTGACCAAAGGCTGGGTGATGATGACTGGAGGGCATCAGTGGATTGGATGGGACTTCTCACTCCCATCTCTTGAGTTCTGGCAGGCTTCAGGCCCCACTGCTGCTCAGCCTTTTTGGAAGAGAACCCACCACTTGAACACCCTGGGAGCTAGTTAACAGCCTCCCAAGCTGCTTCTCATGTTCAGAAAGAAAGAAAATGCTTTTATGTGTGTCCAAAAACACTGTAGGGAATTATTTCTATAGTCCTAACTGTCCTAAAATTAAACCTTCCACATGAAGTTGTGTGTGTGTGCATGTGCATGTGCATGTGTGTGTTCTTTTTTTTTCCTTCGTTTTAGCCATGTAACTCTGCTCTTTGCCCCCTGACTAACTGCTGGCCTTAAGGTCCACTTTACTGTCATGTGCAAAGCCAGCAAAGCATCCAGTCCAGAGGAGATTAAGATGCTTATTGGTAGCTCCCAGAGGGATGAGAGGGAAGAGCCCAGCTCGCTGGCCTTGGGACTTGCTGGTTTTTCTCCAGAAACAAGATCTATCCATTTACCTGTGTTTGGAAGTCTGACAAACTTTCAGAGTGTGTGTGTGTGGGGGGGTGTATGTGTGAGAAAACATATGTATTCATGCAGGTATATGTATGCGTGCTTATATATGTTCCCATGCATGTGTGATGGTCTGTTTGTATGAACAAATATACACACATGTGTGTCCTTGTATATGTGGGTACATCTATGTGTAAAAATTACATGCATGTGTTTCTTGTGTGTGCACACATGTCCATATACTTGTGTATATGCAAGTATATTTGAAAATGTGTATAAGTTTGCATGTGTGGAAAAATGTATGTTTATGTGTGAGCCAGATGCTTGTATGCATGTGTGCTTATGTGAAGTGTGTATATGTACGTGTCTCAGAAAGGATGTTTGTGTGTATGTGTGTGTGTCCATGCTGTCCCCAAGTGTCTCTGTCTTTCCAAGTCCCCAGATTTCTTCCTATGCAGGGCAAGTGGGGAGAAGGCACACAGGAAACACTCCAGGACCCTTCCTTCCTGCATTGGGTGGGCTGGCTTCTGTCTGGGTGCTGCCCCTGTCTGAGCCCCAGGTGCTGTGTCCTCTTCCTGATCTAAGCGTGTCTGTCATGGGCTTCTTTGGGACAGACTTGGGTATATTTTATCTCCCACGTTCCCACACCAGTCCCCTGTGTTTCAGCAGCACCCATGCTCCCCACAGCTTCAGCCTGGCATTCATGCTGCCAAGAGATATCTGCTCACCACCTGCCCTTCTTTTTGGACCCTGCATCCCACTTAGCTTTCTTCCATTCTTCAAAACAGATCTCCTGTCTGTACTGATGTCTGATACTGTGTAAGAGACTTGGGGTTAGTGGTTCCCCTGGAGCATTATGTGACATGTTGGACACGAGCCCAGGTCACCCACCTGTGCTGGCCTGGGCACAATTGAAGGTCCTGTCTAACTGGGAGTAGTCAATTTATCTTGGTCCCCAAAGGATGAGGAATCTTACTCCATATCCCTTGGGAGTGTGTTTGGAATGACATCTGTGGATGTGGCTTTGGTATGAAGTATGCTGATATGATTTTCTCAAGTGGGAGGAGGAAAACTACAACTAAGCAGTGTGTTTGCTCTCTACCAGTGCTTGGATTCTAGAAAATGCCATACTTTAGTCAGTGGAGTGAACAATTTCTCCATTGGTGTAACACTTTTTTCTCATTCTTTATTTGATTGCTAAAGCATTTGCTTATTCATCAGACATGTAGTGGCAACAAATGAAGCCAGTGTGCAGAGTGGTTAGTGTAAGAACTGCCATTTTTCACAGAGCTTCTAGAAACCCCCATTCCTTATCTGTTAATTGGGAGCCAATATATCAGAATGCCTCATAAGATTATTTTAAAATTGATGAAATCACATTCTACTCCCTCCATACATGGTAGCTATTACTGTCAATGTTGATGCTGTCACTCTTATTACTACTTTGAGCTCAGTGACCCATAGAAATGGGTGAATAGAGAGTGTTATTCCCTCCAGGAGTTCACAGTCCAATGGCTAAGGAAGATCTGAAGAAGCAATTATGATGACTAGAGGTGAGTTGAGGGTCTGTACTCTGGGGATTTGCCTGCGGGAGGTTGATTCATTCAAGTTGGGCCTTGAAGTATCGTTAAGACTTGAATAGAAGCAGGCTGCTGGGGGAGGAAAGTCATCAGTGGTTTCCCTCATCAGTGTTCTGCAAGCTATACAACTGACTAAGCAGGCAAGATGCATCCACGGGTGCAATAGTGGCATGACTGTTAAAGAGGTAAGCAACTGCTCTCTGATTGGATTTGAGGCCTGCTCCACAGGAGAAAATTTATGCCTGGTGTAGAAAACCTATCCAAAACATATGGCTAAAAAGGCTATAGGCCCTAGAAGAAAGGCTACTCCTGCTGTTTGACTAAATAGATACATTGTACCCATCAAATTCTCCTCGAAATATTTATGTTTATGTCCACTGATTAGCACTACTCTGTTTTTATCAGAGAAACTTCTTTTTTGCAACAGGCTATAACTATTGGGATGATTAAGAACTCGTTGGAATTCTAAGAATAAGTGGCCATTGAGTGCTCATTGTTAAGTGAGACATCTCTATCAGTGCCCTTCAAGGCTCAGGGAACACTGTGGAAGACATAATGGAAAGAATGTAAGAGATAAAGGATGGGGAGGAGCGCTGTGGAATGCTGTCTTTCAGACATGATGTGGCCACCACATTCATAATGTCACAGCAACGGTCCTTACCTACACAGTAATAATCCCGTCAGATTTCTTCATGGATGATGGAGGAGGGGAGAAAGACAAGCAAGCAGAAAAGGGAATAAGGAGTTCAGTGGAAGGGAATAGGGAAAAGGGAGCAAAAGAAAGAAACGGGAGTGGATTTTGATCAACACACATTATGTACATATATGAAAACTGTCAATGAAAAGTTTAAAGTGAGTCTTGAAGAGTCCAGGAAAGACTTTCCAAACAGATGGAAGAGCTACCATCTAGGCTGGTTCAGCCTACATGGAAGATTGTAGCCATGAAAAGGAGGGTTATGTGGGCAGGTTGCACAAGGCTGCCAGTGCTAAGCCATGGAAACGGTTCCAGTATCTTAAGATAGGAAGCAGTTGGATCTTGTCATTGTCAAGGGCGAAATTTATCATTGTACAAATAAATAGATTTACTCAAGTCTGGGAAATCTTGGCAGGAATCAGTGGCTAGCTAGCTCTTCACTTCTTTGGCTGTGTGGGTTTGCTTTCTGCCATATGCAAAAGGGCCAAGAAGAATGAAGTCCCAGGGCCATGGGACACCTCATGTCCACAGTGGGCAGCCAGCTTGCACTTACAAGGACCACGAAGAAACGAAGAAACGATGAAGAAGAATGCATTTAGCACCACACCAAGCTTTCTCCTATCTTCACAGCCCTGCTGGGCTCCCAGAGACCTGAGGAAATTGAAGCAGATAGAGACCAACTGTATTAGTCAGGGTTCTCTAGAGGAAACAGAGTTGATAGAATGGATTGTAGTAATAGGGGAATTTATTGGGGAAGCTTACAATAGTCCAACAATAGCAGTCTGCAGGCCCATGGGTGAAGGAACCAGTAGCTGTTCAGTCCACGTGTCTGGAGGCCTCAGCAGTCCCAATCCAGCACTGAAGGCCTGATGGCTCCCTAAGGAGTGGCTGCCCTTCAGTCCACGATATGAGGCTGAGGAAACTGGGTTCCAATGTCCAAGAAGGGTAGGAGAGCAGGATGTGAGTGCAAGTCACGAACCAGCACCAGCAGCCAGAGGGAGGAAGGAAGAGAGGTTCCCTCCCCCCCAAGCTTCCTTGTATCCAGTCCCCTTCTGGAAGGCCCACCCACTTGGGGGAAGGGCAACTCTGGAGAAGGGACTTGTCCTTTGTCAATCCTTTCTGCAGGCAAACTCAGAGACCCACCCAAGATGACTGTAGATTATTAAACAGGTCAAATTGACAATAAATTTACTTATCACAACAACCACAAAAGGAAGTCAGAGCCACGTGGGTCCAAGTCCTGATCCTCTATCCATCACCTAGCTATTTGTGTGACTTTGGGACAAATAGTTTTACTTTTCTGAAGCCCAATTTCTTTATCAGCAAAATGTGACTCATTGTGGCGATAAATTCACAGAGCTGCAGGGAGATAAGAAGTGGGAAGATTCCAAGTGCTCACTGAAGGGCAGCTGTGAGAAGCACCTCTAGAGACTTTGCAAGGGCTGGGCACAGAGGCCTTCTAACCTCCTGTGTTCTTATCCCTCAGCTGTGCTCTGAGCAGGCCATGGTCAAGTCCAGGACAAGCTAGAGAAGAGTGGGAATGATGAGTGTGTTCTTCTGCCTCGAAGGGTTTATAGTGAGAGGAAGCCAAAGCGTATCATGTATTTTTCAGCACTTCTCCTAAGAGGCTAAGAAATGTATCATGCATCTTTTTTCCCCCTTCCTAGGACCTTTGAAATGTTAGCTATAAATAGTAAAACACATCAATGAACTTCTCCATGAATATTTATTGAGATAGCGCTTTTAATACAAAGCCATTTGAGAAGTGAACCTCCAAGGAAAATGCATCTTTTGTAGCCATTGATCTTAAAATATTTACTATGGATAAGCTCGTCCTAGAAATATGACTCCCTGCTTTTATTACTGGTTCTAGATGAAATGGCAGAGATTTGGCCCCGATGGATTTGACAAACTGAACAGCATTGGCAAGATGATCTTCTGGGCCACATCCAACTTTCTCTCAGTTTCTAGCAGTTTTCCAAAGATGTCTCTGGGATTCACAGAGAGCTGGTAAAGGGGGACTTCACACTTACCTGCTAACAGGTAGACTCTGAAAACAGGTAATGAAAGAGTCATAGACCAAAGAACAAGAAGGATTTTGGAAGTCATTTTGCCCAGCGCATTTTCTCATATATGAGGATGCTTCTAAAGATACCCCTCAGCAGGATGGCATCTCCCAACTCTCCTGCTGGCCTGGCCAGAGCTGAGAAGAGGAATTACAGGATGCAGGAGAAGAAGCATTTACCTTTTGTGACAATATGAACTTCATTGGAATCCGATTTCCATTGCTGGCGGAAGTATGAATTGTTGTACTTTCTAGAACAGGCCATTCGCACGGATGGACATGAAAAGGGCACGTGCCCTTTGAATCAGCAGTGTTACTTTGGGGACTCTGTCCTGTCGACGCAAAGCACCAGTACCCAAGCCTTCCTGTGCAGGGAGGCCTTGTTTGCAGAGCTTCTTGTTTCAGCATCAAGGAGCAGCTTGGACCTCCTCAAGAGGGGAATAAACGGGTGGCTAAACTGTTCCCTGATTCTGTAGATGGGCGGTTTTGATGGCTCACTGAATGAGAGCACGCTCCTCCAAAACACAGATATTTGTGTGTATGAATATCTAAGTGTAGGGCACACAGACACAAAATAGGCATTTAAAGAGCCAAGATAAAAGTAGAGATAGGTGTGTGAATATGTTTCCTTGTGCCAGTGAGGTAGGTGTATGGAGTCATTTTGAAAATCCCTCCTATAAGACATTATGCTACCTTCTAAAGGAAGGAAGACAGTACATCATCCAGAAGCTATGCATTGTATGCTTTTTTTTTTTTACAAAAAGTGATGACAACTTAAATTCTTATATCTGTACTTATAGAGATGAAGCAACAGATAGAGGCCTGCTCCTCTGCACACATGTGTTAATATGTTTTTCTGAGTGAATATTACCTTTGGCCACTCTATCAGAGGGCTGAATGGGAAAATGGGAAAAGGAGAGGAATCTGAGGAAAATAAGATATAAAAAAGACTATTGAAAAAATGAGAAAATATTCATGACATAATGTTTAAAAAATAAAGGAGTAAAATCCTCTGAACCAAAACCAGATGTGGTAATTCCTGGTTACAATCCCAGCACTTGGAAGACTGAGGTGGAAGGATTGCCATGAGTTCAAGGCCAGCGAGACCGTCTTAAAAAAACAAATAAAAATCCAAAAAGTCTATGAGTCATCTTAGCTCATTTAGGCAAAATTAAATTAGCCTAAAAAGTGACCAGAAAATGACATGGATAAAGGAGAGAATTGATTCGATGAGGTGCTCAGTGTGTCTTGGGTTTGGGTTGTCATTTTAGCATTAATACTGACAGATGCCATCTTGCTCCACAGAGACCACAAATACCTGGGTAAAATTATGGCTCCATGGAGTCATAGGTCAAATTCAGGTTACTACCAGGTTTGAATGACAGTCCTCAGAGAAGGGATATTTTTCCCAAAGACACAGAGCCAGTTTGTGCTACAGTCATGTCTAGAACCCAAGGCCCTGGGACCAGAGGTGGGGAGATTCTTAGATCCCATGGAGTTGCTTTATCCTCAACCTCCCTGGGCTCATGACCCTAAGATAGGCTTGCATGCTGACTTATGGGTAAAGCCAGCCAGCAAGAGAAGTCCACATGGGGCGTCTCTGTGAGAAGCGGGAGAGTAACTTAAATGGCAGAGATTCCACTCAGTGGCTTTTTCAAGGAGTGAGAGTAGATGGAAGGGTTTCTGGCTTATTTACATCTGTTATTCTTCAGTAATTGAAAATCTGCATACATTTGCATATGGCAGTCCATTAACCAGTGCAGTTTTCAGACCTGAGGGTTGTTTTGCTGACATTCTGTGCCGGAAGTGTCCTCTTTCTGGTTTCCTTCCTCACACAGCTCATAAACCCTAAGCCACAGAATCAAATCCAGCTCGCTGACAGAGGAGGCAGAGACTGGAGTCCTGGCAGAGGGCCCTGCTGTTCCCTATGGGGGAAAGGCTGGAATCAGCTCTCCCAGCGCTCAAAGGAGCAGAGACAGCACCAGGTTAGGGCGCTGCCCTGATCAGAACTCAACAGTGCCAGAAATGGCCCCGCCGCCCTTGGCTACTGGGCCATTTGAGGGGAAAATTGAATTATAATCCTAACATCCTTTGTACATCTGGAAATTTGTCATAGTAATTAAATGCTAATAAGGCGAAAGAGATTAAATGGATAGTTTCCTTAAAGATTACACTCTACCACTCAAGGTCAGGTAGAAATGATAAGTAATGTAGTGGTGTAGTCCGATTACTCTAGCTGAATAAATGTCATGACCAAAGCAAGGAGTCATTCAGTTTTCTATATTTGAACATCTCATTAGCGTCTGTGTCATTTAAAGATGTATTGGGTGGCAGAAAGGTGACATTTAAGGTCTCTCATGGTAAGCCAAGCCCTTAATTATCTGATGGAGGTTAATGTGGCCGTGGAATAGGGGAAGCTGGGGATAAAAGAGAATTATATAAAATGGATTATGTTAGGAATAGGTTTCACGGGTGGGCTGTTGAGTGGGACATCCTGGTAGAATGTCTGTTCAGAGGGCTTCTTCTACCTTTTGGGCTCCCTGATTGGCTGACTGTGGACACCAGGACAGTTTGTCTTGGTATAAATAAGTCATGACCACAGTTTTCACAGAGTGGACTGCAGGAAATGAGCTATCACCCCAACAATGGGAGGCAGGAACCAAGCCTGGAAAGCTTCGCTGAGACCAAGAGCAAGAAGCACCAGGGTGGGCTGTGACTCCAGCGTAGGAGCTCCTCATTGGGTGCATAGTAGGACCTGATGATCTCGGGCCTTGAGGAATAAAGTCTCTGTGTCTCCCCACCCCTGGGAGATGGGGATGACATTTGCTTCAGGCAAATACGATGTGATTAAAGTGATGTAATGTCACTTCTAAGATTAGGTTACAAAGATGGTGACTTCTGTCTTATTCGCTCTCTACCTCTTCTTACTTGGTCACTTTACAAAAGCAACTTGCCATGTGTGACTTGCCCCATGGAGAGGGTGACCAAAGAAATCAGGATGCCCTCTTGGCTAACAGCCAGCAAGAGACTGAGGTCCTCAGTCCCATAGCCCTCAAGGAACTGAATCCAGCAAGTCTGTCACGTGAGCTCAGAAGCCAGTGTCCCAGAGCTGAGCCTTCACATGAGGCTGCAACTCAGCCCAAGTGCTTGACTGTGGCCTCGAGTCCTGAGCCAGTGACCTGCTGTGCTGTGTGGAGATTCTTAGAAACTCTCTGTTAATAAAGCTTTCTTTTTCAGTTGTGGCTAAGTCTTGGGACATTATTACACAGCAATAGAAAACTAACATGAGCTTGAGACTTTGTGATGCTTCCTGAGAGACCCCAGGATGAGTTATAGGTGGATGCTCCATTCTCACCCTGGCCTCATCCCATGGAGGAGAAGCAGGATTTTGCATCTAATATGGACTGGGGTCTTTGGGTTTCACCTTGGAGCCTGAACATCAAAGGAGGTTGATATGAACCAAGTTCTGCTCTAGACTTAATGACTGGTTTTAGGTAAGGAGCTGCAGAACTAGATGGAAAAGCAGCTGTTCCCCACCTGTCCCAAGACAAACGAGAATAATGCCATGTTCCAACAGGGGTTCTGGTGTGGGGCCAAGGTGTGGATTGTGACGTTAGATTGTATGAATGTCCACGAGCAGGAGCATTGACGGATACCCTGCCAATTCATATCCTGTTCTTTCCCAAGAGTTGGGAAAAAATGACTGGCCAGGAGCTGGCGTGATTGTTCAGAACCTCTCACCAGCAGAATGTGGCCGCCCTGTTTCTCCTGTTCTCACCTGCAGTCCTGAGCGCTCAGGTGACGGTTCAGTTCAGTCCCTGTCATAGTCAGTCACAAGTTGCTGGGATGAATCTCCAAACCAGGCACAATTTTGGGGAGGAAAGAATTTATTGAAGTAACAGACCCAGGGGAAGTGAAGGAAAAAAGGCTGGTCCCCTTTTACAGAAGCAAGCAGAGAGAGAAACAGCACCTCCAGAAGCCAGCAAGTGAGCACACTGTAATTCACAAAATGCAGAACTGCCAGACCTGGGGTTCCGGCTTTTCTTTTGCATATCTATCCCTAGTATTTTGCATCCAAATTAGAAAGGACCAGTCCCCAGGAGACTAAGCCAAAGTGACATTTCTTCCAACCAGAAGCCTGGAGACAATTAACAATTTAATAAACACAATTATAATAAATTCTATTGGGGGACATTATTCAAACTACCACAGTCCCTGAGCATTCAATAAACAGCTGGTGGCAAAATTTGACCAACTGTCTTCAGCAACATCTCCTAAACAGCAAAAGCAAGGCATTATTTCTCAAGATAACATTATTTAAAAAGAAAATAATTTTAAAAACTACGTGATTTAGGATTTTTATCCGTTCCTCTTTCCATTTCTCTAATATCTCTCAGGCCTCATGTATACCAGAGAACTACAGAATGCAGAATACTACATTGTCCCCATCTCTGCCATCTTGAAAGCCTACTGAAGGAAATATATAAACACAGCACTGTTTGTCTGCTCTGATGTTACTGGTTAGGACTTGTGTTTTGAAAAGTTACTGACTTCATTTTTCAGATCATTACATGTTTATTAAGCAAAATCTTACAATGAGCTAGATGAGGATTAGACAGTTCTTCAATGTCTAATTGTTTTTAAATGAAGAAATTAAGATTCAAACGAAAAGACACTTGCCACACCTCAGCCATGTAGCAAGGCAATGGGCACGAAGGTCTTCCCATGCAGTTACCCAAGGACTTCAAAGATCTGATGTTTATGACCAGATGATCGATTAACCACCATCTTTCATGATGGTGGGCTAAGCAAGCACTTCGTTCATTCCCTGAATCAAATGTGCATGAAAATAAAAAGGGGTGCCAGAGGGGACCCCAAACCAAGCAAACACCAAGAGAGAGAAAGTAAACGGATGACAAGAAGGGAGCCAGCACAGGACGTGGCCAGGAGCTGTGCCTCTGAAGTATCAGTGCTTCCCACTGAGAGCTGTTGGAACTAGGGATCAAGAAATGGCCCAGGATAATGAAGAAGTCTTTGGTTATGCCATCACCTTCCAAAGAGCCAGGAAGGTGACCCCTGCACAAATCTCTCCTTCTATGAACACATAGTCACCAATGTTTAGATTAAAAAATCAAATCCATGAGTCAACAAAACCAACAAATGAGGGCAAAGAGGATGGCTCAGGGGGTTAAGTGCTTGCCAGGTGAACCCAAGGAGCTGAGTTTGTATCCCCAGTGTTCACATCACGCTAAGTGTGGTGGTGCATGCCTGTAACCCCAGCCCTGGGAGGTAGAGACAGGAGGATTCCTAGGGTTTACTAGCTAGCTAGTAAGCTGGTGAGCTCCAGGTTTGGCAACAGCCTCTGGCTTCTACGTGTACATGCACACATGTGTGCTAGGTACTTGCACACACAAGTGCACACACACACACACACGCACGCACGCACGCACCACATACACATGTAAAAGTAACGAATGGAAACACCTAAAGAAGCCAAGTTAATAGAGCGATCAGCACAGGATACTGACACTGGCTTCAAGGGATCTGGAAAGGTGCTATTTCCATGAGACAAGTTCAGGTTGATATGAAGATCAACCAGTAGCCTTAGCAGTGAAAACAAATCAACAGGTGGGTTGTACCCTGTTATCATTATCATTCTAATAAAAAGTAAATTATACTATCTGACTCTAGAAGTACTGAATTCTCCCAGAACCTGGCACAAAGGGATTGAGAGGTGGAAGCCGTGGAAAAGAACTGAGATGTGGAAACTAGATCCCTGTCATCCGACATCAGTGTAGAGAAATGGCAGAATGAGACAGCAGGGGACCAGAATGGTGACACTCAATGTCATCGCTGAGATGGAGAGATGAAGCACCTGCCACACAGTGTGAGCACCGGAGTTTAGACCTCATAACCCATGTAAAAAGTGAGCATTTGCTTTTTAAAATTTTTATATGTAGTATAACAGTTTATAGTCTTTCATCTCATCACCCCTGCTCCCATTACCCTGGCCTTTAATACTTCAGATTTATAATTTTTAATATCTTTTGTGAAATTTCCATATATCTGTGATGGCAATAGGATACCAAAATAATTCTTAGGTAATCTAATACATTGCCTTTAGCAAACTGAAAAAAAAGTGGGTGTCTGCAATCCCAGCAAGCCTGTGGTGAGAAGAGAGGTGGAGATAGAAGAATTTCCCAGAAGTCTAAAGGCTGCTAGCCTGGTAAACATAACAGTGAACAAGAAGAGACCCTGGAAGGTGAGGATCAGCACCTAAAGGTCCTCTGACCTCTACATGTGTGCAGTGGCACATATGTGCCCATAGTCACACACCTGAACAAAGAGCCCACAATTAACTATGGGCTGAGGAGATCGCTCAGTGGATAAAGCACTCACCAGGCAAGCATAAGGACCTGAGTTCAGATCCTCACATTGCACATACAGCTGGATACTGTGGCAGGAGTCTTTAATCCCAGCACCCATGGCAGGAAGGGAGGCAGAGCCCAGGGAATCTGCCAGAAGCTCATGAGCCAGCTAGCCTGGCGGATGCAATGGTGAACAATAAGAGACTTTGTCTCAAAGGGGAAGGTGAGAACCGACCCCCGAAGTTGTCCTCTGATTTCCACATGGGTGCCATGGTGTGTGCCCACACTCACACACATGAACATACAAACAAAAACAGTCATACACATAGACACGCCAAAAATGCCCTAAAATTCAACGAGATTCCAACCTCATCAAAGGCCACTATGTGCTGAGCAGGATCAATTTTATTTTAAAAATGTAGTGCTGGCCTTTACTAGTTGGAGAATGCCTCTTCCACTTCCTTAGTTACTTCTGTTAATGCCGGTTCTGTTGCTTAGAAAATGCTTCAACAAACCTACCACATCCAATACAAGCCAGTGGTCAGTGGTCCTGATTCCTGGACTCTTTCCCTATTGGTGTTCTTGAAGACTGACCCAGTGGTCCCCTTTGTCATCCCTTTGGGTGGGACCTGTGACTTGCTTCTGACCGCTGGGTATGACAAAGGCGAGGAGAAGCCATTCCCATGATTGATGTTGTATATGGAGGAACATCTCATTTTGCAGGCTGGCCTTAAAGAGTTCAAGTCCTGTGGAGTATGGCTGATGGAGAGACCTACTTGTTCAAGGAGTGTTGAGTGGCCTATAGGAGCCCCAGGCTCTGTCCCTGTGATAGTTAGGTTTTGTTGTCAACTTGATCTTTTTAATTATCTTGGGTGGGTCTCAGGACGTTTACAGGAAGGCAGCCTCTCAGTAGGGGGCAGGATATAAAAAAACTCAAAGAAGCTGGAAGTAAACATCCTTTCCAGTGTGGGCAGTGCAGGAAGGAAATTCCAGAGACTCAGGAAGCCATTAAGTCTGGGGAAGGGTTGTAAGACCCCACCCTAAGGCTATATAAAGGGGAAGAAATTCTCTCCTTAGCCCCCCTCCTGTCTGTTTGCTAGTGTGTGTGTGGTGTAGGTGGTGGGTTTTTCTATCTGCTTGGACCTGTGAGAGGGGAGCAGCCTCTTTTGCATTCTGGAACTTCCCCTGTATCTATAGCTACAAATAAATCCTTTTCTCCCATAAACTGTGCCTGGTTTGGAGATTCATCCCAGCGGCTTGTGGCTGACTGCGACAATCCCACAACCTCGTGTGACTTTAAGCTTGTCACCTTGTGAGTGAGCTAGCAGTGGGTCTTCCCTTGTCAAAACTCCCCAATGAAAGTCCAGTCTAGCTGATACTTGATTGCAGCATGGTGAAATGTTAAAGCACAGAACCCAGATGAAGCAAGGCAAGACCCAGACCTACAGAAACCGTGAGATGGGAGGCGTTGTTTGAAGCCTTGGATCATTAGTTCCCAAGGAATAGAGCATGAGCACCGGGGAATCTGACTTGGTGTCAATTCTTGCTGAGTCCATGCAGAACCTGGATGGCCAACGCTGAAAACATCTTCCTGAGCCACCTCCAGCACACAGTAGACATGGGCCCTGCTTTCCAAAGTGGGAGTGAGTTACTGTGTCATCTAGAGATGGCAGCTACGGAAGGGACAGAGATCAGGTGAGTTGATGGCAAACCCCAGTGAACCTGGCTCTTGTCACTTGCAGTGTCCAGGATGGCTAGTTTGTGACTCCTTCAATGGGACAGTTGTCTCTGCAGCTGGAGCTCACACCTTCTGGGCTCAGGCCTGCTGAAAACGCTTGTCACTAGATTGTGGAATAACCAGGTCCTTCTGTTGCCTGGAATGTCCGTGACTCAGATGAATAGAACCTGATATGGTTTGGATAACTGTATCCCAAAGACCCATGAAATAAAGGATTTATACCCAACACATGGGCACTATTAGGGGGTGGTGAAAGCTTTAAGGCATGGAACCTAGTATAAAGTCTCATGGGCTTTGGGGGTATGAACTTGAAGGAGAAATTCGGTCCATAACTACTTCTTTTCCATCTCCTTTGCTCCTATCCATGAGGTGAACCTCATGGTCTGACCATAACGTATTGCATAGCCCCCAAAGCAGTGGGGCTATTTTGCTATGGACTGAGACTTCTAGAGGTATAAGCCAAAAGAAACCTTTTCTCTTTTAAAGTTTGTCACCTCCGGTACTTTGTCATTGTAATGGGAAGCTGACTAATATAGCAAGTTATGGTTCATTTCTTTGACCTCCCTTGTTCAGAAAGAAATGTTTCCTCCGAGGAGCTTTCCAAGAACCCGGGGTGCTTGATAAATGGCCTGTAAGAATGAACTCAGGTGCCCACCCAAAAGTATTCTGGCAAAGGATTAGCAGTGAATTAGTCTCTTCCAAAGGAGCTGAAGGTGCGTCAGTGTTGCAATTTAATTAATTTCCTGGAGTGTCGGGTTGCTATGAGCATGATCAGGTACTCCACAGGAAAGAGACACCTTCAAGTCCATGCTCTGCCTTCTGTTCTCATACCCTGACATTATATAACACCCATTCTGAATCTCGTTTTTCTTACGTGTAAAATAAAGAGGCTAAATTTTGACCAACTCAGTCTCTGAAATTAAATGTTCTCTTTTCCTTGTATGGAAATAATAATATCCATTCCCTCAGATACATGTGGGGTGATGCCTATGGAACCCGATGGGCCACAGGAACACGTCTCTTAGTCTCTTACTTATCATCAGTGGAGACACCTTCAAACTGTGGGTTTTGTCACCAATGATATCTGAACCCAAACTGAAAATGTCTTGAGTACTTAGGACACCTTGGAAAGTTTATTCACTTGGCTCATGTTTTGCTTACACCATCAACTGGGATTATTGTCATTTTTGTTTGAAACCAAGATTCCTCATTTTTTAGGAGAAGCCATGTTTGTAAATGAGGGGAGATCTTCTCGGATGTTCTCATGGCAGATCCTAGGCTTCCACACTTCCACCATGTTTCTGCACAGTGGATATTCTCAAGAGGGACCTGAGAAATTTATCTACAGTCACAAAAAGGGGATTAGGAACAGACATACCAAAATTGATCCCTAGAGAGTCTTTCTTTTCTCCACATAGTCCATGAATTCAGCCATTCTGAGGAGCACTCAGGAGTATGGACAACAAACATATTGATTTGTTCCTCCAACTTCTGGTCACAATGGGGTGACAGAGAGTAGACCAGGGAAGGTCTTGCCTCACCCACCTCCAAGAGACACCAGCTTGTTCTGCCCCAAACTTGCATATTCTATTTGGAAAAATCAAACTATGTGGTAGACCGTGTCAGCCTTCCTCAGAGGGCAGTTCACTGAGATCTGTTATTCCTGGAAGGGGGGGGCCTCACCGCCTTTCAACACCACACGGCTTTCTTCACAAAGAAGCATCATAGCGAATACAATAAGTTCATGCTTTTGCAACCTTTAGAGATGGTATTCTAGACTACTCATCTGTCAAACAGAGATAATAACCAAGTTCTGGCTATACCAAAGGGTTGATGGGGAGGAACTGAGACAATCATGGTTTGGGCTGAGCATCTAGGAGGAATTATTTATTAAGGATATCTGGGTGACCCCATGTACTTGTTAAGTTGGAACTCAGGCCCCAAAATGGAGTCTACCCACAGCACCTCAGTTTCCCCAGAGGGGAATTCTGGAACCGGTGTGGCAAGCTTCAAGAGAAGTTTCAATATCAAAACCAGACCCCAACAAGGGTTAGAGATAAACCCTGCCTTGTAAACACCCCCTCCTCCCCCGTGTCTGTTTGGCTGAAGGGACATCCCTTCCCCCATCTGACCACCTGGCCCCCCACCTGGGAGTCTACATGACAAACTCCTGGACTTCAGGTTCATGTCCCCTTATAATCCCAAATCTGCCCACTACAGGAGGCTTTCTCCATGCTGTTGAGATTGCCCACAGCTTAGTGTTTATTCTCTGTATAAAGTTTTCTCTTCCTTTCCAAGTGGTCTCAAACCTTCCTGACTGACATAAACAAGTTATTCGTTGTGGTTGACATTCATGCTTCCCACTGAGTCTTTGGCATTCAACCTCACTCCCGAGGAACAGCTCCAAATCTGAGCAGTTCATATTGATGGAACAGAGACAGAGCTCCTTGGTTTTCCCATCCAAACCTTCTGGTTCAAATGCTCTGGGCTCTAAACCCAACTCAACCCAACTTAAACAACAAAGAGATTTTATTGACTGGTGTCCAAAAGGGTCCAGAGGCAGGGCTCCCCTCTCGAATCACCAAGGATCTGGTTTCCTTCTGCCACTTGACTTTTGAGAGCAATACCCAATTGTGTTCCCGGAGGTGAATTATGTTGTTGGCTTAGCCCAGGCCACACGATCCCCTTCTGGTGAGAGTCAGGCCTTTGAGAAGCAGTAAGGGACCCTGGGGAATGAAATGGGGTTGTAACCAACATCTGACTACATCCCTCATTAATGGATGAGAGATTATAACCAGAGATGGAAAGGGCCTTGTTCATATGATACTGGAGCTGGGAGCAAGCTGACCTGGCCATTACAGTTTCCACCATTCACAGCACCCTTCATTCCTACCTTGTTCAGGCTGATACTGAGCGATGATCCATGCAAGGTCAGACCCATTGATTTCTCTGCAGCCCTCATGGATTTCAAACAGCTCCAAGTTTCCATGTGGAAGCAAAGCCAACCTTGACCCCAATGCTTCTTGCAGCCACAAGGAACAACTTTACCACTTCTTCCCTCTGCTCTGGGGGGTGGGGAGGAGGCCCCTAAGAACCACAGTTCTCTTGCTAGTTTTAAGAGAAAAAATTGCATTCTGATGTGCAAACATTATCGCATATTCATGCACTCAAAATCTAATTTTAGCTGCAAGAAGCTTCATTATAAGATGCTCACATAATTAAGCCACTTGCTTCTCAGGGCCTGGGAGCCTGTCTATTCTTCTCTCTCATTTACCCAGCACTGAGATTATCAGAATGTGTTTTAGTCTTTTAAAATTATATATTTTGGTTTTTCCAAATTGATCCACAACAGGAGATAAAAATCCATGAAAATTACATGTTTTAAACACAGGTTCGTGTCGCTTCATGGCCGTGCTATTAAAGTTGGAATCTGCAGGCTGTAAGGACTTTGTGGTCCTGATGCATTTGTCACACATCTGCCTTTCAGACAGATTGGCTGTTAAGCAATTTGGCTGGTCGGTTGGGATAGTTTCCTTTCCTGAGAAGCCGACAGCTCTGGAGGAGTCAAGAGGATTTCTCTAGAAGGACAGGCAGGTCCTCTATCCTCACAAGAAGGCAGCAGACCTGTTATGAAGACTACTGAGGATTGGCTGCTGACAAAGGGTCCCTTTCATTTCCTTGTTCACACAGGTCACGTGATCTGGTGGCATTCCACCTGACCTGAAAGGAGAGGCCTGTGGATATCTGTAGGTAGTAAATGTATCACTCCAATTACCCAGAGAAACGGCTGCTCCCCAAGACTCCTGAGGTGGAAGTCCAGGGTTACATGCTAGTTCTCCCTCCACACTTGGCTCTTCTCAACCTCCATGACTTCTGTCTTCTCCTCCAGGAATCCCCTGCATGCCAAGAGAGCTGTGCATCATGGGAGGAAGCCAGCCTTCCTGCTCTGTAGTGTCCTGCCCCCTGAGTTTGCTCTGGGACACAAGTGTGCCCCTGCTTCCCTCCAAGGTAGTGTAGAAACTCCTGTGAAGTCCCAAACACTCCTAAAACTTGGGGGGGAAATGGCCTTGTTGGGAGCCTTCAGTGTGGACCATGGGGCTATCCTGTGTCCATAGACAATGACAAAGCCCTCAGTCCTTCCAGTTTCACACTGACCAAGTGATGCTGCAGGAGGGTCAAGAACAGGCTCAGCAGGAATGATGGGGTCCTGGGGGCAGAGGTACTCCATCTTACCCCATCGGTTGGGGGAGGCAGCTACAAGAAGCCCAGACCCCGGTGTCCTCCTGGAGTGCAAAGGGTCTCTAGCACCCATGGCCTGATCAAAGAACAGAGGGTCAGGGCCTGCCCATGATCCTCTTCCCCAAAACCTCACCCTGCTGCCTTCCCAAGAAGCCAGCCTCAGACTGAGGCATATCTCCTCAGTGGCCATTCCGAGGCAGGTCCCCAGGTCCCGAGGGGGTCACTCTACTTAGAGAAGCCACAGAGGTGCTTCTAAGATTCAGGACCAGTGTGCAACGTGATCACCACCCCACCTTCTACTCCTGTACTGTGCCTCCAGACTACACCTGCTCCACACAGAGCCTGTGGGTCTCTGAACCAATGTAGCAAGGGGTGATGAAGAAGGCCCCTAGCACCAGCAGCAATCCTGGTCCTAGGTGTAGGCATGAGCTGAGCACTGGGTGGTCATTGGAGAGTCCTTTTGTGTCCCTAACACACTCAACTCCCTCCTCCCACAGCAGAGGAGACATCCACCCTGCACTGGGAACTCTCCTCCTGCTACCCAAGCACCCCAGGGTGCCCCAGCCTCTGAGTCTCCACTCCTGCTGTTCTCTGCCCCACTATCCTCCCCCCTCCTCTGCAGGGGAGATTCATAGTCCTCCATAACATCTCTTGCTGCTGTGAGGCACTCCCCACAGAGCAGGACATTCAGCCTGAGACCCCACAGCACACACTCCTCTGTGACTTGTTTCTTGTACCTATTGAGTGAGCCACTCCTCATCCCCGATAGCTAGAGATGGACAGGAAGGGAACAAGAGGGGCTGTCATATCTGCCTTCTCCCCATGCCAGCACACAGGCAGGTCAGGGGCTCAGTGTCTGACTTGGTATTCTTCCTCTTTGATGGAAGAAATGGACCAAGAAGTAGGAACAATGTCGGCCTGCAGAAATGGAGACAGGGTTTGCCAGAGGCCGAGTGTCAGAGTGAATGAAATTGACAAGGAAGGCTCTGCTACCAAGGGTCAGGGAGAGCTTTCACATAGCACTGTGTGTGTATATGTATGTATATGTGTATATATGTATGGAGAGAGAGAGAGAGAGACAGGGTCTCTAGCCCAGGCTGGCCTTGAGCTTGCTTGGTAGTCAAGGATGACCTTGAACTCCCGATCCTTCTGCCTCTACCTCCCAAGTGCTGGGATTCTAGATGAACACCACTGTTCTTGGCTTACAAAGGACTTCCTTTAAGATCTCAGTGTCGGACCCTACAGAGTAGAAGCTCATTAATGTGTATGACACAACCAGTCCCAGCGGATCCCACTCCTCCAGGGCCTCCCATACCTACCTACCTCTCTTCTGCTGGCGTAAGGGCTCCCTCAGATCTAGAGCTCCCCTCAAAGACCAGCCCCCATCCCATCTCCTGGCTCTCACACTCTGCTTCTAGGACAAGATGTGACTCCCTCAGTTTCCCAGACAGTCTGAGGAAGGAGCAAGCTGGGTCCACTGAGTTGTCCTGGTGTCATGAATTGGAAGGGGATCACATGGCTGTGCAGAGTAGCCATTCCTGAGGTCAATGTGTGTACTGGTGGGTTAGGCGTAGGTACCACACTGCCACACTGCTGCCAGCCCTTGACTATGGAGAAGACAGAGGCAAGGGCACGGCATTTGCAGTGCCAGGTAGTCATGGCACACATTTATGGGTTGTCAGACACGCAATCAGGGCCGCTTGCCCATCAGCAATAGTCTGTCTGCCCACCTCCATCCCCACAGTCCTGCTGTTCAGAGCACATTCGCCAGCCCAGGCTGGCATTCCAGAGCCAAGGACCCCAGCAAGCAAGTCTATGTCGGGGCTGGATGCAGGAAGCGCACGGCCTCCCAGAGCCCAGGATACGTGTGCGTGTGTGAGGCAGCCAGCCAGTCAGCCTCTGCGAGCGTACACCATGGCACTTGTGTGTGCCTGTGTCTGGCACACCCCGCTCAGGTGGTTTAGGCACATTGAAATGGACACTGTGAGCACAGAGGGGTGACTAAGTGTGTCTGAGGATGTGTGACTGTGTGTCCATCTATGTCTGTCTGGATGGGCTTTGTACCTAGGTCTCCCTCCACCTGAGTGGACCCCTTTGCAGCCATGGGTCCTGGAGGTCACAGGCTAGTGCTTCAGAGCGGTGTGCAGCCCCATGTTGTGACTGTCGGCTGGGGCAGGCAGTCAGGCCAGGGCTTATCATCTGGGCACGTACTCCCTGGGCAGCCCAGTCCAGTTGTGCTCACGCAGAGCCTGGTCCACCGTCCGGATGTAGCCGTTGATCAAGTCCTTCATCTCGGGGGTGAAGGGCTCTGGGTCGTGAGGACGCCGGCCACGCCGCCGGAAGCTGCCCTCCTTGTTGTTCTCCACGCACAGCAGCCGCTCCTCGCTCACAGACACGTTGAGGAAGGCCACCATCTCCCGCAGCGTGGGCACCAGGCTGCGCCGCAACTCCTCGTAGTGCACAACCAGCAGCCGCTTCCCGTACTTGAGCCAGTCCAGCACGTGTGAGGACCACCACGAGGCATAGCTGTTCACAAATTCTGGCCACTCTAGGGTAGGGAGAGAGGTGCCACTCAGGGCCTGCTCAGAAGAGGGCTGCAACCCACTTTTCTACCCACCACTGCCCAGGGCTGATCTGACCCTTTGGGGGCTCTGACGAGTCCTAGGCTTGCTTGGGAGATGGTGATCTTGTGTTGGCCTTTCCTCAGCAGTTTTCTTGGACACATATCAAGTTAAGACAAATGTGGCCTGTCATGTGAACTGGTATCTCTTCTGTATGCTGTGAGTTCCTTGCCCTCTGGGACTATTCCTCTGGGACAGGAGCAATGTGGGATGGGTCATTAGGCCCCAGGCCAACATGACCCATTAGGATCAAAGGATCAAATCCACATAGTCTCTATCTAGATGATGGATCAAAGAGCACCTGACCTTGCTCCTGGCCTCTATGTGTGATCAATGATAAGGAGGGGGAAGCACCCAGGGGCTTGTCACCCAGCACCTCCCGGGGAACAAGAGCCTCTTGGGGGACTAACAGTGAGTGCGTGTATGGTTGTGTGCAGCTGCCGAGGCCCTGGTGACCAGATGGAGATGCAGTTATGCTTGGTCCCGTGTCCTATGAACATCGCACACAATGGAAGCATGTGGTCCTTTGTGAGTTCGGATGCCAATCTGAACCCATGAGACCTGCTGGGAGGTTGGTTATGGAATGAGACCACACACAGGGGTGGCCTCAAGCTTTCTGATGTAACTTGTGTCACATGGTGTCTTTTCCAGAACATTAAGAAATTCAGTTTTTGGAGTGGGTGAGATGCAAATGTCAAGAATTATCCCTACTAAAAAAATTTCCAGTTAGTTTTACTGGTATAGGCCTGAAATTCCAGCTTTGGGAAGGTTGAGGCAGGAGGATCAGGAGTTCAAGGCCAGTCTGGGTTACAAAGAGTTTCAGCCCAGTCTAAGCTACACAATGAGACCTTGCCTCACAACAATAAAATAAGGCTTCCATCACTGGGCTACGTGAGACACCCCAATGCTGTGACTTGCTTCCTCTTGTCGTTACAACGATCCTGTGGATAGACAGGAAGAGCCTGGGATGAGAAAACCGAGCTCTGAGACCAGGTATGCAGCTTGCTCAGGGTCACCGGGATGTAAGAGCCAGAGGAGCTAAGCCTGACTGACCATGGAGGCTCATGTCTTACCACTGACCCTGCATCCCTAGAGGGGGATAGAGGTGGCTGCTGGGGAATGGCCTCAGTGAAAGCTAACAGGGAAAGGGGGGTGGGTGGGCAGGAAGCTCCAGCTGCTCAAGCTGAGGCTCCAGGCCCTGCAGTGCCTTCTCTCACTACCGTCCCACCTGGACAGAGCTGTATGTCTGACTTAACTGACGTCATATCCCGCCAGACCAGAGTCTCTGTCATTCATCCCTCATGGGCCAGATTATAAAACACACTTTAAGGACAGGAATGCCAACCCTGTCAGCCAGGGCCTGGCACTCAGCAGAACTCTGGGAACTGAAGTCAGCAGACTGACACATGAAGAAAGCTGCTGTGAGGAACAAGCCAGTATGACCAGAACCATGAAACCCGGATGATACAAACCGAATATTTGTACACCTCCCTCACCACCAATTCATGTCGTTGAAACCCTAGTCCTTAATATAATGGCACTTGGAAATGAATCATTTGGAAAGTAATTTGTATTGGGGTGGGGCTCTTGTGATGGAGGCACCACAGAGCTTTGGGGATCTCTGTCATGTGACCACAGGATACCATCTGCAAGCCAGGAGGAGCAAAACCCTAACCCTTTACCAGAGAGTGGAATGAGTAGTCACTTTGACCTTGGACATCTAGGCTGCAGGACTATGAAGCATAAATTTCTACTGAAAAGCCTGTTCCCACCCCAGCCAGTCTGTGGGGCTTTGCTATGGCAACTCACCACTTAGATCCCCTGGACAAGTAGGTTATTCTCTGGGCTCCTCTGACAAGCAAAACGAATGGTGATCCCCTTTAGCACGAGTGAAGGACAGCTTAGGAGGGACCTGACTTGGCAGGCATGCTACCTCACAGATCCTGGAATGCCCATGACATGTTGGTATGGCCTCACTTTATTTAAATATATATATTTATTAAGAGAGAGGGGGCAGATACAGAGAGAAAGAGAGTGAGCATGGGTGTGCCAGTGCATCTTGCCACTCTAAACAAACTCCTGATGCATGCGCTACTTTGTGCATCTGGATTTATGTGGGTACTAGGGAATCGAACCTGGTCATCGGGCTTTGCAAACAAGATCCTTTAACTGCTGAGCCATCTCTCCAGCCATGTGGCCTCATTTTCTAATGGAGGAACCTAGAGCTGCAGGCAGAGAAGGTACTGACCAGGCTGTCTTAGCTTTGTGTGAGCCCTTGGGTATTGCTCCACTGCCCTCCTGGAGGTGGATGGGTGACGTTCTTGGTGGGACATCAGGCTGGCATCCATGTGGCACCACACTGTGTGGCAGAGCAGGCTTGGAAGTGACCAGGAGGAAGCATGCTCACACTAGGCCCAGCAGAAGCAGGTCCCATGTCTGCGGACAGATCGTGCCCCTGCTGCAATACCTTTCAGGACCTGCCTGACCCCCTCTGCTTACCTTTGCTCTTCCAGTTGCGATCAGGTGCATAGCCCAGGTGCCCCGCACACTTCCTGTTGAATTCAGCCATCAGAGACCTGTAGGGATTCCGGATGAGCAGGATGGCCGAGTCGAACATCTCAATCTCCCTCCGGCCGCTCTCATGGGTCTTCACACAAATGGTCCGCCGGCTTCGCCAGTGGTCCTTCTCACCCTTGAACCCTGCTCAGGAGGCATGAGAGGGCCCCTGTGAAGGAAGGCATCCTCTCTCCCATTCCAAGTGCCCTAGTTCCACAATGGCAGGTCTGATGACATCCTGGGGGAACTAAGGGGATCTATGGATGGGGACAGAAGAGGCCTCCACAGCAGTAACCCCTGTCCCAGGGCAAGTGAGAGCAAGAGACAGCCAATAGAGAGGAAAGCTGGTGTCTGTATGGGAAATAAAGCAACTCACCTCCCGCTGCCCTCAGGGCCTAACAGCAAATGGGGAGATGTACACACATGTTTCAGGCTTTCTATGGAGACAATTTCACATGAGCATTGAAAATAATTTTATGAGTTAGCCCACATGAAGAGACTGAGGCTCAGAGTGGGTGTGTGACTTGCCCAACGTCACACAGCACCATGGAGAGTGTCAGAGCTCTCTCCAAGAATCCTGTTGTGTGTCTCTGTAAAGTCCCTACCTTCCTCCACCTCCTCTTAGTGGAGGCAGGATCCCCATCATTGGATATATGGCTTCTGACCTCATTGCCATGTCCTATCCCAGGTCCCCAGCCTGGCATATGTGTGGAGATTCTCCGTCCTAAGCTTCAGAGAATGCTGGTCAGGGTCTCAGCCCAAGGCCCAGTTGCTATGGAGACTTGTTCCCACTGGCCAACCTCTGTATTGCTCTTCCTTGGCTAGTACTGGGTGCTCAGAACCTGATTGACAACCAACAGAAAAATCCAGACTCCCCCCATCCATCCCCAGAGCTACTTGATTCTACAGAGATCACCGTTACTCACTGTGCAGGGCTTGAAGTCAGTGATTAAGGAACTTAGCTTACAGTCTAGTGGGTTGTATGGCTCAAGTACAATGCACATAGGTTTAGGGGGGAAAAGTGTAGGGAAACCAAAAGTCATGTCCTAGAAGTCATCCTGGAAGGATGTCACCTGAAGTCCCCTGGCCACAAGCTAGCAGATCCCATGCATCCAGCTCAGAGAACAGACACCATACATGTTAGTGAGCTTGTCTTGGGCTCTTGCAAACAAAACGAGTCCTCTCAGCCCCCTTCATGAATGGCTGGGAAGCATTTGTATCTGTAATAGTAGAGGCTTCTCTGATGCTTAGAAAATGCAAGACTGGAAATGGAAATACCGGTTACTCATGGACACTCGCCACAGCCATGGGCCAAACACCGGAAGCCTTTTCTTTGATTCATCTTACCAAACAGCCAGGAGGTACCACAGAGGGAAGCTCTAAACCGTGGCTAAACTTGAGTCTTTGGGTTTAAGAACCCAGAGGCACAGGGTGTCTTTTGTATGTCTTTTGGGTATGTTGTCCAGTGACCAGCCCAGACCACGTTCATCCGCAAACTGCCATTCTGGCACTGGAACTGTCTTGTGGATTTTGAATACCTGTGTGCCATCGCTCTGTCAGGGCTCTGGGTCCAGAGGCTACATCTAACAGCCCCGAAGGGTGCAGAGATGTGAAGGGTTTGTGTGAGGCATATTTGAGGCAGCCATCCCAACTAGCTAGACCACTCTGGACCACTAAGGCATATGTAGACCCAAGCACTGGCAAAGACTTCCAGGATGAACATGGTGGGTAAGAGCTCCTGAGCACAAGGGACAGTCAGTGAGCACAGGACTATGGATTTATCTAGCTCCTTCCTTCCCCATCCACAGATGCCCTTAACATCCTGAGGAAGAAGAGGCTGTGTTATCTGTACGGACATCAGCAGCTCAAGATTGTCATGGATGATTCCAGCCAGGAAGTTTGTTTCTTTCAGAGGTTTCTGATGTTATCATCTTCCCCTAAACCAAACGCTGGCTTAAAAGCCTAGAAAAAAAAAATACTGTGCCACTTGACAACTGAGAAATACATTTTGCCAAATTTAGATGCCACTTGACTTGTCTGAGGTTCTCTGTTCTTAAACAGCACACAGACTTGAGCCATTTAAGTTAATTTACTTGGCATAATGAGGCCTCTTATTTCTACAAGGGAAAGATCAGAAGTCGTAAAACTCTTAAAGATTTCTGGACCTATTTTAAAAATTTCATTTTGATGAGCTACCCCTTGCCTTAAAAAAATGGAATGAGCAGATTAGCTCTCACCCTAATGACTGAGCGTTGGAACAATTAAGGAAAAATTCAAGAAATGTAGGAGCTTTTCCTGCTGTTTATCTTAGGACCTTCCTCTGTGTGTCCCCTGAAGCATGTCAGAAATGCAAAGTATAGGCCAGACCATGGATAAACTGTCAAGGTCTGGGTATGGGCCGGGAGTCTGTGTTATAGAAGGCTCTGGGTGGTTCTCTGCACACACTCTTGCTTTAGTGCTCTTTGGAGGGCTTGGTTGGTGAGGAGTGGTCTAGACCCGGGGTGGTCTTCTCTTCCCCTGAGATGGTGGCTTACCCTTGTTGTACAGGGTGCCATCGAAGTAGTAGCTCCCTGTGTAGAAGCCGGTGGCGTGTTCGATGAGGTGTCTCGCCCATGTGTTCCCAGCTCCCGGGAAGCTTGACAAAGCCACAAACACCTTGGACTTGTTAGGCAGGAACCTCCTGTCTGTGCACCGCGTGTCTAAAAGTCCACAAGTCACCAAAGAGTTACCCACTTCTATCATGCTCACAGAATGGCCTTTTGGGTCCCCTGGACAGACTCTGATGGTCCAAAGTTCCATTTAACAGATGGGAAAATCGAGGACCCAAAAGGGAAGGGATCTGCCACCCGCCCCTTGGCTGCGCAGGTCTGTGACTGGCCATATAGTGCCTAGGGACATGAGAAAGCCTCCCGTGCCTCAGTGAGGGTGTGTGGAAAGTGGACCCTTGCCCCTACTCTGCCATGATACCACAGCCTGACCCTGGCTTCTGACACAGTCCTGCCAGGGGAGGTAGGTGGGGCCAAGCCATGCCACCTGGCTAAAGGAGCTCAGGCTGGGCAGATTTCAGGCATGTAACTCTGCCTCTCAGGTTCCTTCCTCAGGGCTGCTGGGCCACACTGGAGCCCAGGACATGCTGGGTAAATGCAGGAGCATCTTTTTACTAGATGGTTCTCATACCAGTCCCTAGAGTTAGCTGGGGCTGATGTGAGGATGCCCATCCCAGAGGGACACCAGGGCTCGGAGGCTTTGCAGATCCTGAGCTTCTGGCTTCCTGTGTCCCCATCCCCAGACCTGCCACTAACCCTTGGGTCTGCCTCCCTCAGCTCTTCCACTCTGCCATCCTTAGCTACTAAGATTTTTCAAACTGCCTGGCCCTATTCTTCCTGTTCTCTCCCTAGCCAACCTAACTGCAATGTCAGGGACTTTACACCCTCTTCATCCCCTACTCCTGCCAAGACTGGCCTTTCCAGCCAGCCTGGAAGCTCTTCCTGGCTCTCTAGTGCCTCAGTCCATAGGGAGGCAGGGCTCACCTTGAACGGGTGTCTGGTAGACTTCACAGTAGCCAGGCAGGCCCTGAACCTCTGGGGCTTGGCCACACAGTGAACTGTCCACAGCATCCCGCAAGCTAAACTGGGGAGTGGGGTAGGCACAGAAGCATTCCCAACCCCGGAGAATGGCCAGGGGAAACTCCTGTAGGGAAGAAGAAGAAAGCGTGAGCTGAAAGTGAGAGGTGTCCCTCACAGCTCCCACACAGCTGGACCAGGTGAAGAGATGACCATCAGCCTCCCCTGCCAGGCTGTGTCCACATCCAGAGATGCGGATCAGCAAGCTGTCACTTCCGACCAGCAGGAGCTCAGAGTGGATTAGTGACAAGCCAACAGTCATCGCACAGTGTGTCACTATGAAAGAGGGTGGGAAAACTCACAGAGGCCAGGGGCAAAATCTGAAATTGGCCCAGGATGTGTCTAGGTGTTTTCCAGCAGTGCCAGGGTGGGCAAGGGCCATGGACAGGGCATTGGCATGAATGAACCTGCAGGGCAAAGAGCCAGCTAAGCTTCCCATGCCACACCCTTAGCCAAAAGACCCCAAGCCCAGAGACAGGCCCTTCTTGGCCAGCTACATCCATAGAAAGGGACCAAATGCAACCTTTGGCTATGAGGTCCCATGGGAAGGTGGGGACAGAGTCCCAGTACCTTTCCAAAGACAGAAGAGGTAGACAAGCAAAATCTTACTCCTATCTGAGGTGCTCAGTGTGATGGGAGGGGGCTTCCTGAAAAAGGAGGGTCTTCACCAGACTGGACGAGGGGAGGCACCTCACTGTGTAGGCTCAGTAAGCTGCCAATGGGTTCTCGTTCCCCTCTGGGGCAGTTGCAACATATGGTGGAGAGAACTGGGTGCTGGCACCCTGAAGATTTGAATGTAAATTCCAGCTTACTTGCTACATGGTCTTTTTAAATTAAAAAAATTATTTATTTGTAAACAGAGAATAGAGAGAAGAGACAGAGGGAGAGAGGGAGGGAGAGAGAGAGAGAGAGAAAGAGAGAGAGAGAGAGAGAGAGAGAGAGAGAGAGAGAGAGAGAGAGAGAGAGAGAGAGAGAGAGAGAGAGAGCACACCACCAGGGCCTCTACCTGCTGCAAATGAACTCCAGATGCACACACCACTTTGTGCACCTGCCTTTATGTGGTTACTGGAGAGTCGAACCTGGGTTGTTAGGTTTTGCAGGCAAGTGTCTTAACCCCTGAGCCATCTCTCTAGACCCTGCTACATAATATAATCTTAATTAATGTGCTTAAGCTCTTTGAATCTCATATTGGCAAAGGGCAATACAAATCTACCTTGTAAGTTGATTGAATGGTCCAGCATAAGTCTGGCACCCAGTGGGTGCTTTACAGAAGAATGGGTCATTCTTGGCCTCCTTATTCTTTTAGGAATTACACAAAGATCACTCAAAAAATGCATCCATTACCTGCCCCACATATGTTTGTGGGCTCCTACCATGCATAAGGGAGTGGGTGGGACCCTCAGCCACGCTCCCTGTCTTGCAAGAAAAACCACAAGCTTCCTGGAGTGCAAGGAGAAGAGAGCCTGTGTGAGGGGGGGAGGCAGGCAGCGGTTGGAGAACGGTGCTCACTGCGAAGGGAGCTGCTGCACAAACCTTTTTATTTTTTTGCCCACAGCAAGAACTCTCATAAATAAATAAGGAAAATCAATAGCGTTTTCCATGCGTGGCTTGGTAAAGCTGGGAGCTCAGGCACTCAAGTCAGAAGAGAGACAGTGTGGCAGGCAAGGGAGGTGAGGTGAGGAAGACAGAGCCTGGGGGCCAGGGCTGGGAGAACATGCTGTCCCCCCAGGACTGATGAACCTCTTCTCCAAACCTGGCGGTTCCTGCAACATGTCCCTCACTTTCCCCGTCCTTCTTCAAGCTAAAATGCTACTGCTTTTTTGGGACCCAAGGGGCTGACCATCCCCTCAGCATTCTAAGTCCACTTCCTGTACACAGTCCCTATGAGGCTAGGAGGCTTCATGGCAGGCCAGGTCTGTGTTCTGACCCTTACAACATGGCCAGCTTTTCTGGAAGTTTCCTTGCTGACATGAGTTCATGAAAAGCAATCTGGCCTCCGCAGTTCCATTCGCACCCCTCCCATCATGCTCGTGTGGCACTTCCACCCCATGGCACTGTGGGAACATATGGCAGGCTCCTCCATCATTGTCTGAGAGCACCTAGGGGTCTGGCTGTGTCTCCCACACTTCCATCCACATGGGCTCTATTGAATGGAACTGGATAAGTTGGAGTCCTAGCCAGTATCTCAGACTTACTTTGAAATGAAACCATTAAAGCTATGGTGGCCCTAATTCCAGACAGTTCACAGACCGAGGGACAAGCATGTGAGGACCTCAGAAGATGATGCAGGTAAAGGAGAAAAGCTGCAGGAGAAACCAAGCCTCTTGATGCACTGACCTTGGGCCCCCAGCCTGTAGGATTATGGAGGTAAATGCCTGTGGTTTGAGCGTCTCAGCCTGTGGTACTGCTGAAGTAGTATCAGCAGACTAAGACGATGGCTGTTTGGTTACTCCTTAACCATTCTGGTTAGGCTCTGGAATCAGTGCCTCTGTATTTGCTGGAATGTTCTTCCCCCAGACACCCTCATGGTTCACTCACCCTTAGACTTTCTTCAAGCCATCATCCAGTGAGGCCTCTCCTGAGCATTCTTCTCTAAGCTGTAATATACCCTGCCACCTTCATGGATGGACATACCCTCTTCCTTTGCTGTATGTTGTCTGACAACTGCCTGGATGAAATACCCTGATCCCAAACACACAGTGGTTATGCCCAGCAATGATGAAACCATATGAGACAGGCTACTCAGAGGCCCCTCTATCGCTTCTCCATCACCCCTCCCTCACCTAACATAACTCTGTTCTGATTTCTATCATCACAGATCAGCTTGATTTCCCCTAGAATGTCATGTAAATAGAACCACCTGGTATACGTGTTTGTGTACCTGGCTTCTCTCATTCAGAAAACTACTTGTTAAATCTGTCCATGTTTTTTACATGTCAGTCGATCATTCCTCTTCACTGTCATGTAGCATTCCATGAGTGGATGGACCATGCATTGATGGGTATCTGGGCTCTTGTCAGTTTTTAGTTGCTGTGAATAAAGCTGCTTTCAATGTTCTATGGACCTTTTAGTGGATGAGTTTTCATTTCTCGTGAGTAAACACCTATAAGTCCTCTCTCACTTTTCTCCAGGGCACCTGTCACCGTACAGCATGCTATTATTTTACTTATTTACCTGGTTTGTTGTCTGCCTCAGCCATGAAAGTGTAAAGAGAGAAGGAATTTCCATGTGCTTTGCATACTTTGATACGCTCGCTCTCGGAACTGATATACCAGATCTGCAGGTGGCAGATGCAAAGTAAACGTTTGACAGATAAACACATGCGTGAATGAATAAATGAATGAACATTTAGATTCCACCCCCATCAAAAGTTGTTGGCAACAAACTGTGGTGTGCTTCCACTCGTCATGCACCAAGAGCATCAGAAGGCTCAAACGAGGAGAGGAGAAAGTCTGCACCCTCTGAGCAAGCCCCCTTCCCCCCAAGAAGCAAGACCTCCCCAAGCAGGGAGCTGAGGGTTGTTTCTTCCTGTCAAGGACAATCCTCTGAGCCTGGACCTTCTGCTCAGGCCCGCTGGCTCCTCTCCCTCCCCAGCGGCACCTACACAGTGGACACTGACACTCGCTCTCAGTCTCATATCCCAGGGCTGCAGATGGTCCACCCCCACCAGTGACCCAAACCTTTTTGCTTCCCTGAGTGGATTAAACTGTCAAGTTCCCGGGTGTTTGCAGAGCGATGGGAGAGCTGCCGACAGTAATGTGGGTTTATTTACAACATAACCGCTTCAGCGACATCACTGCATTCTGAAAACACAGAACAATTCTCAGCCCCTTGGGGATTCCAAGGACATGATTTCCATAAAAATTAAATATTGATGAATCTTATCTCTCTGCCAACTGCCCCCACCTCCACTCCAAGCTTCAATGAGAGAAAACAACAGAAAAAGGAGGGAGAAAGCACAGAAAGGCAGCGAAAGCACAGACTGGGATGTGTGTGTGTGTCTGAATCAAGCAGAAGAGGGTTCAGGAAAGTGGGCTGAGCCTGTGTTCAGGGTAGGCAGAGACACAGCTGGGCCCTGACCCTATGCCTGGGGCCTGAGCTGGGTGGTCTGGGATGGGGACTCAGGTGGGATGGGGCTGAGCCCGAATGAGCTCAGTAGGATGGGATCCACAGCAGTATAAAGCCAGAGAGCTCTATGGGTTACAATATACCATTTGCAAAGGCCTGGCCTGTGGCCAAGGGGACATGGGGTAGGCATTTCGTCACACATGGAGTGAGGGCCAAAGCCAGCACTTTGGACTCATCTTGTCCATCCCATTCTTCCTCAAGCACCGTTCTCAGGAGCTCCAGAATTAGGCAGAATTAAAGAGATTTCAGCAGTCACAGAAGGGTGTGTTGGCTCCTTTACACACTTTTGTGACTAAATACCCGATCAGAAGCAGCTTAAGATGGGAAACGTTGGTTTCAGCTTGCAGTCTAGGAGGTGCATCCTATCCTGATAGGGAAGGCATGGTGCCAGGATCAAGAGGCTGGCTGGTCACACCGCTGCAGTCAGGAAGCAGAGGGTGATGAAGGCTGCTGCTTGCATTACTTTCTTCTTTATTTCAGGTGGGTAGGCACCTTCTGGATAGATGTGAAGCTGGGACCTCTGCATTAATATTCAAATCCCAGAAGCCTACCTCAGGATATGGTGGGCTTCTAACAAAATCCCACCAGGTTCACAGCTCCAGGAAGGGCCTGTCACTGCAGACACACATCTGGTCATTTCAGACTTTGAAGACACAAAGAGAAATGAGTGGCCACAAGGTAGCTGAGCCAATAATGGGTGATGAAGAAGCAGATTTCTACATTCAAGTTAATATTAGGTTGAAGGAAAACTCATCTAGACATGTGGTACCTAACCATGGGAACTGTGGGGTCTGGAGAGATAGCTACTCGGAGTTTCTCAAATTTGGGCAGTTTCTCAAACATGTGCCACCCAGCAAACGAACCAAGAGAGGCTGACTAACAGCAATCATCATAATCGCCTTCTGGAATGCTCGCTACTCAAGGGACACACAGACACATAAATCACAAAGCCACCGACTCCATCAAATCCGGCAAGGCATTCTTACCCCCACCAGTCCCATTCAGCAGCTGAGGAAATGGAGGATGGAAGTGACAGGATCCATCCAGGGTCACAAAATAAGAAAGTGGCAAAACAGGATCATGGCCACGAGTGCCTTCTTTGGACCAACTTGGGAAGGATGGGACCCAGCAGGAAAATGTCTCAAAATTCTTCACAGTGTCCACATGAAAAGTACACATTCTTTGCTCCCATGATGCTATATACCTGCTAACACAGCTCAAGGAAGTAATCTGATGAGTGTCCTCACAGTTTTATCAGTAAGGATGTTCGGAGCAGTGATGGTTATAATAGCAAGAAAACTAAAGAAAGAATGTGAAAGGAAGGAGGGACGGAGGAAAGGAAATGGCCTAAATGTTCATCAGGAGAGGATGAAAGACCACATAGCCACAAAAGACACACACGGCAACAGAAATGTGCAGGGTGTATTTAAAAAGAAGTAAGAAGGAGAGAAAGGCTCCATGCTTATTAAACAGAGTTCCTATCACACACACCTAGAAGAAGAGATCAAAAGGCTGTATTTTATGGTAGCTGCTTTTTAAATTTTATTTTAGTTGATTTTTTTCTGATATACTATAAAGTTACAGGTAAATTTTACTTTTATTTTTGGCACTTCTAAATTTTATGAAATTGGCATGTATTAAATTTGTAACCATTCAAAGAAACAGGTGCTCCTAAAAGTAGATACATGGTACTGTGGGCCTTATGCATGCTAGGCAAGTGCTCTAGCACTGAGCCACAACACTAGGCTTTCATTTATTTTTTTCTTTTTGATACGAAGCCTGGCTAGGTAGCGTCAGCTGGCTTCAAACTCAGTCACCCTGCCTTTACCTTATGAATGCTAAGATTTCAGGTGTGGGCCACTATGCCTAACTAAAAGCACCACTTCAGAGTCACTAATGGAAAAAATGGACATATTTTGGCAAAAGGAGAAACCCTTCTTCCTATCAAGGCTGTAGTCATTCACAAACCCCAGGCATTCACACATCCGCACCTTAGTAACCTGCTTGCAGATGGTGTCCGGCTTCTCTCCTCCCCTGTTCAGGAAACTCACTCTCACAATAGCCTATGCATTCATGTGTGTAAATATCAGGCTTCAAAATTAATTACCCCAGATCCAAACTGGCAGTAATGCAAATATCTACACTCCCCATCGCTCTCACACTCCTTTCATTTCAAGAAGGAGGCGAAAGGATTTAAAGGAGATGACAGGATCTTGAAGGCGATTGGAGATAAGTGGGTTCCTTCCATCTCCGTTTCCACCATCAGGAATTAGCAGAGATTAAAAAGACATTATGGGGCTGGGAGATGGCTCAGTGGTTAAAAGCACTTGCCTGCAAAGCCTGACGGCTCCAGTTAAATTCCCCAGTATCCACATAAAGCCATCCATATACACAAAGTGACACATGCATCAGGAGTTCGTTGCAGTGGCAGGAGGTCCTCCTGGTGCCCCCCCCCTCAATATTAACTTTTTTTTTAGAAAGAGAAGACATTGATGGCCAAGCCTTCTTGCTGGCAGAAGGTGGATCTTACCCCTAAATATTCTTTTTGTTTGTTTGTTTCAGTTATATTTCTGGAGCTTCTCAAATCCATTTCCAGTAACTAACAAAAAACTGTTAAGATGATTTTATCTGGAGCCACAAAGAAGCCCTAAAGGCTAGCTCAAAAGTGGGGTGCTGCCCACCTTTCTCCTTCTAAGCTCCACCTCTCATATCTGCTGCTCTGGGCAGCTGACTGCCCAAACCAGCCCCCACCCCAGGCTTGGTTCTTCCTCACTGAACATTCTTCTATAAACGGTCCCCCCATAAAACTGTAAACATTTGCAATGGCCACATTACAGCCCATGGCTTGGTTCCGGCATAATCTGGTCATTCTCACATCATAGGGCATCTGAGCTTAGTATTTTGGCTCAATAGAAGGCCACAAGGCTACCACCCTGCAGGGACAGTACCACTGGACTTTCTGGAGAAGGAAGTCACAGACAGGGTCAAGAATGTCCAGTGCACCTCTCTTGCTACCCTATTCTTTCAGGAGGGAAGAGGAAACCACTCCCCACTAAATGTGTTTTGCTAAGATTCACTTTCAACTGGAATGCTGGAAACCGATGCTCTTCCCACAGATGCAAAACCCTGCAGCTCTCAACAAGGACACCCCAGTCCCCACCCACCCTGCTGGAGCTGGGACAAGAGATGAGCGGATAGATTTCCATGCTGCATCCTCAGATCATGCACAGGTCATTCCTGAGAAGCCCGGACACCCTTTCCATGTGATTGTGAGCTGAACCTTCCTAGCTGCACACATCAGAGTTGAGCAGGTAACTTGCCCTTGAAATGCATCTGCAGGAGAGTCAGACAAGGTGCTAAGGTGCAAAACGGCTTAAGCTACCAAGAGCCTGCGGGTATCTTTTGGCGCACTTCACTGTGAAATTGTAGCGATCTGGGTCTGTGCCAGTAAATATGAAGAAGGGCTGAAAATAGCAAGGAGTTTCATATCTTTTAAATGTCTGTCGGGAACCACAAGGCAGAACTTTCTGGGTTCTAAAGAGCTGCCTAGGGGTAAGATGTACTTAGAAGACTTGGGCATCTTTCTAGGATGCTGCTCTGGGCCTACTTCTCCAAGGGAGGAGGACCCTCCAAGACTGGCTTGTGTCCCCTCCCACATCACCAGGAGAGATGCAAAGTTAATACAACCTCTGCCAAGGGTCACTTGGTAAAGGTAACCAAAATAACAAAGGCATACTCATGAGCTATCAGCATTGCCTAGGAGTTTTGCTTTTTGTTTTGTTTTTTTTTTTTCATACAGAATAACCTACAGACAGTCACTGTGGCATTGTTAATAAAAGAGGAGAAACAACATGCATTCTGAACAGAGGGTGCTTGGTCAAATAAATTATAGGACATTTGTTTGACAGGAACAAAGAGCTCACTGTCTGCACTGATATGGAATGACTGCTTAGATGGATGGTCCAGAGGAAGAGGTTTGGTGTGTAGGTTTCAGCCATCCTGGGGGGGGGGGGTGTAATGGACCAGACAAGGATATAACTGCTTCAATATTCCACTTCTGAAAGTGGCCATTGGAAGCCAGGATGGCACTGGAAGGAATACAGGAGTGAGCCGATTTCCCCTCTAGGCCCTCTGGTATCTTTTCAATTGTACTCCACATGAGCCTATTACCCGCTCAAAGTTAATTTGAGGCATTCAGGATCCATAGCCACGATGCCTGCTCATTCCCTTTCCTCCCATTCTCCTCCCTCCATCGCCCCTCCTCTCACACGGAGAGGTCATGGAGTATGAAAGCACAGGTGATAGCGTTGAGAGCTGTAACTGTGTTGGTGTGCATGCATTCCCCTTGGCAAGTCTGCACTGTCATTTATGGCAAACAGGGATGGGAGAAGCTCCCCTCGAAGAGCCGCAGGGAGGATTAAAGCAGATAACCCTGGGAAGTCCTTGGCCTCTCCAAGGTTGCTGATGTAGGGAGGACTGCCTTCAGTCAGCTCCAGGCCAGTGTGGTTCCTGCTTCCAATGTGAGGGGGTTTCTGGGGAATGATTCAGAACTTAAGTGCATGGGAACACCCCCCCCCCCCAGGGAGGGGCTTGTTCCTTTATAGACACAGGCGTTTTTAACCATTTCTACTCAGAGCTCTGTTCCCACAAGGATGAGAGGAGAAATGGCTCCCAGACCAGAGGTCTAAAAATCAAAAACAAAAACAAAAAACCCCTGCTTTCTGGGCTGGCTGCACTGTGTCTTGTAAGCCCTGATGCTCAAGACACCCTTGGCAGCCACTGCGGAAGTGCTGGTGACACAGTAGAGCCACTTCAAAGGCTGGCTTGGGCAAGAGGAAAGCACTTATAAACAGCTTTGTTTTCCCTCCACCCTTTCAGGGAAGCATCTCCAGAGAGGCTCCAGGAAACAGGAAACAGGAAGCAGGAAGGGGCGGCTCCCAGCACAGCTGGGGACACAGAGGACATACATCCCAATGACATCTGCCACAGTGCAGCTGCCCCTGCAGCCTCCAAATCCTCAGAAGGCTATGGAGCTAGCTGAAGTCAAGTCCTAGTGCCACAGTGCTGCATGACCTTGGGCAGATGGCTTGAGGTTTCTATGTCAGCTTCCTCACCTCCTAATGCAGAGGATCACAGCATCTATCCTATGGGATGCCGGGAGGATGACGCGAGTCAGCACATGTAAAGTGCTTAGTACCTTGCAGGTGATACGTGATCAGTACATGTTAGCTTCTGTTCCTCATCGATATCATCACCACCCACAGGATCCTCTCTGGCTATTCCTGTTCTATGATACTGACAAGTATCATACAGAGTCGCATCAAAGCTACTGAGCCTTAACACATCTGCATCCCCCCTAGCTCCCAGCCCACTGCCACCTAGGGCCACGTGGAGAGCCACAGTGTCCGTCCTAATCTAGAGATGGTTAGATTCTAGACCAAGATGTCCATGATCCCTGGACATAGATCACCCCAGCATCCCTTCCCACACTTTTGGCTCCAACTTTTGGAACCTCCACCTGCTCCTGACCACTTCCCATCCTACCGTGGAATAAATATGTAATGCAGGGACAGTGGCCTTTGGTGCCAGCCCAGCTCTTAGAGTTATACTCCCCTTCTGGGCTGAACCAAAGGTGCCATGGCTCTTGCATTCACACGTATAGTCCAAAGCCATCAGCACAATGGGAAATCTAGCAGCGGTCCTCAAGTGCAGAGCTAGCATCTTCTTGAGTCCAAACCAAGTCAATTTATCGTGTGACACTTGTGCCAAGTGCTATCATCCAGAAAGACACAAAGACACACCCCTTTCAGCTTTACAACCTCAGCTGAGAAATTTCCACCCAACCTCAAATCGCTGGCATTGGTTGTGAGCTCCCCAATGCACCCTGTGACGTTGGGTTCTATAGCCTCCCCACCCACACACATACACCTTGCTCCTCAACTCCCATCCTGGCTGACAGAGTAGAAGTGGACAGCCCACGCTGGCCCCTGTTCATGCTCTGCAGATCACCAGGCACTCTGGATTGTGTAACACTGCTTACTTGCTGGGAACAAACTCCTGAGCATGTCTCCACAGTCATGTTGGCCTGTGTCAGGGAGGAGGAGAAGGTATGTGTGATGTTCTCTGGTAGCTGGAAGCACCCTCGGTAGGTGGCAGTCCATCCTGTGGGGAAGGAAATGGGGTTTTGATGAGACATGGTTCCGCAGTTGCTGGCGCCTGTCACAAGGGAAAATGCTGGCTTTGGCTCCTGAGACTGTGTAACAAAAACTCAGGAGGGGCGTATTGCAAATTATAGAGGGAAGAATATCCTGGGTAGAGCTGAGCCAAGCTCCTTAGAGCAACACGCATGGAGACTGTGGTCAGCCAGGGTCAATGACATGGGCCATTAGGCGCACTGAACTTAGGGTTGGCTCCTGCAACCTCGTCACTGGAGATGGTATCTGAGTGTCTTTATTTCCTTCCTCCAATAAACTTGAATTTTGCATTTTTTATGTGCTAGCTTCCATAGCAGGTGACCTGACCAGTTGGTATTCTGGAAAACTCTGAGCCATGTAAATATCCATGAGAAGACAGGTAGACTTGGAGAGCTTAACTCCTGACTGTTCCCTCCTACTGTGCTGCTAAAGTCAGAACACTGCTTTGCTTCTTAGCAAGGTTGGCCTCCCTCTGATCTTGAACTCCTGCCTGGGTTCTAGAAATACTCCTCAATCCTATGCCACATGGGAAGCTTCCTGCCCAGTCTTTCTCCAAACTTCTAGTGGAAAACCCTAGCTCCTTCATTGACTTTCTTACTGCCAGGCAAACCTTCTGGAATATTCTAGCACCAACTGCTTGTATTTCTTCTAGACTCATCAGAGTTTCTCTAGATGACCTCACCCCATGCTCCTGTTCATGTAAGGTCTCCCATGACTTGGCAGCAGAACTATCACCGGTCTTAGCTATGGGCTGTTTTCATGCACAATAGCCAAACCACAGCTAAGCCCTGACTCTGGAAGTCAGGTCACAGACTTAGGAAAGCCACCTGGTGCAGACAAAAATTGCTAGCTTGAAGTCCTTGAGTCCCAGGGGCTGTCCAGCTCATGGCTAGCTTTGTGTCATGGACTTGGGGACTCTGTCTCCTCACCTACACACTGACAAGGTCTGAGGATTATTATGGAAGCATTGAGCGCCCACATGTCAAATCCCAAGAAGCTTGCATTTCTTCACACCCACACATCTGCCTGGAACTATGGTTCAACAGCTAAGAGTAACAGTGTGCTCTGAGCCCACAGACTCCTTACTGGACGGAGTATTCAACCAGACACTGGGGTGGGACAGGCATGGAGAGACAGGCTGTGGGCAAGCAAGACACAGGAAAGGGAGAATGACCAGAGAGACTCCAGAGGAGTCTAGGCTACCAGGAGGGACAGTAAGGGGCCACAAGTACTCCAGAATGAGTGTATGGAGGCAGGCTACAAGTGGGCCCCAATGCTCTCTGCCTGCAGCCTGGCCCAAACCTGACACACACAACACGTGCCAGTGTGTGCCCAATAAGTGAATGACTAGAACAAGATGAGGTACATGGGGACCCAGAATGACCCACGAAAAGGAGCGTGACCTCGGAACAAGGTCACAGTGGTCACTTTTGTACATCGCTGATGTGACTGTCAGAGGGCAGTGTCAAGGAATAGAGCCTGTTCCACAGCCTTCTCCAAAAAAGGATACCATAGGAGGTAGATACCAATGAGGTGTCAGAACTGACCTTGACCCTGATCTAGAGGCAAGCTAGATTGGGCCCTGCTTCTTATGAGTGCATCCTGCAAGCTGCAATTTACAGGGGTGGTCACCTGATCAACCCTGAAAGAGAGCTTGCTGGCCCAGCTCCTGGAGAAGGGAGTGAAAGGAAAAGGTCAGCCAGACAGCCTACTATGGGGGCAGCACTGGTACTCTGGTCAACAGGAAACTGTTCTAGATGTGTGCCAGGTGAAAGCCTGGCAGAGTAGACGTCCGTAAGTAAATTGAGATAATGGTTTCATCAGTGAATCCTTAGAATATACTGTCAGTGTCTCTTCACCAGGCCCCCTGCCCCCTCTGGACATCCCAGCTCGGACATGTCCTGTGTGAATGCAGAAAGCACCTGACCTTCTCCCAGAACAGAGCCATGGCTCCCTATACTCTGACTACATCCAAGGTGTGGCCAGGGCTGGCCTTTAGGCTCACCATAGTTCTCAGGGCTGGGCGTTTCCTTTAGTGTTGTCTAATTTTGAATTGTAAGCTCATAACTTCAGTGAGAATTTATCCATGAGGGCCCTAGGTCCCTCACAGAGGTCTTCTGGCATTGCTCTAAGACAGAGTCTGCCTCTGCTTCATCCAGATATTTCCAGAAACGCCAGAACCAGCTTTTATGTTGGAGCTTGCAGGGCCAGGCAGATAGCATAAATATGAACTTCCAAATTCATACAGATGCAGGGCTATAGTTATAGATTCTTAGAGAGAAATAGTTTTCAGATAAAGTAAAAGAAAACATAAAATGTCATACCTCCTATCTCTCTGAACCAGTGGGTAGTTCACTATTGCCCTGGCTATTATTATTCATCAAAATTTCGGCTGGCTTATATTTCAGGGAAACTAAGTCCATTTTATGTAGCCCTCTCAGCCCAAATCCCTTTTGGATGACAGGCCCGTGGTCTCCATTCTTGCCCTGCTCAGGCATTCAAATCTATACTTTGTGGCTACCAGGCTGTCAACAGCCCGGGGCTGTGTAGAACAGTTCTCTCTCCCTATTACCACTGTAGTGCTCAATTTTATTTCCATTTCTGGAGCCAGAGGGATGGCTTTACTTTCCCACTAGTTAAGTTCTCCACTTAAAATGATACTGCTCAAATTTTATCCAGCATTTCTAATGGTTTCAGACCTCAAGTCCACGCCCTATTGTTAGAACCCAGAGAAGGGAAGTGAGCTATCTGAAGGTGCACAGCTTGTCTAAAGCACACCTAGACCTCCTAATCAGTGTCTCCTGCAAGGGATAAGGAAGGCTCAATGAAGTTTTGTTTTGATTTGTTTTGTTCTGTTTTTCGAGGTAGGGTTTCACTTGAGCCCAGGCTGACCTGGAATTCACTATGTAGTCTCAGGGTGGCCTTGAACTCACGGTGATCCTCCTACCTCTGCCTCCCGAGTGATGGGTTAAAGTTGTGTGCCACCACTCCCGGCTTAATGAAGTTTTTGATGGGCCCTCGCCATCCCCTCCACAGCTAGCTAGGAGCCCATGGGGTGCAAGAGACAGGGAAGGAGGGTACACAGGTTCCATCCGAGGGGCTGAGGGCAGGCAGGTGGAGCACAGGGGATGAGGGAGAGGCTGGCAGACTCACGCTTCCTGGAGCCCGGCTGCAGCGCCTCCACGCTGTACACGGAGAGTCGGCCCACGGCCCCGCACACGGTGCCCTTCTCCCCCTTACACTCGTGGCTACACTCCTTCAGGCTGACACGTGTGGCCGGCAGCCGGTTCCCACAGAAGCACTCGGAACCAGCCTCCAAGCCAGCATAGACATAGGACCTGCAGTGACATAGAGTCCAAATGAATCCCAACTTCAGCCCAGAGCTGGGGCTATGGAAAGACCAGGATCAGGCAATAGTAGCTGAGTCTCAGGATGGCCATGAGACTATGGTGAGGTATAGGCATAGAGGCAGGGGCATGACCATTAGCACATAGAGGGCCTAGATCACCCATAAAGCTTAGAGAAGAGTGTTTTCTTTAGAATAACTATTAAGAAAAACCTATTTAGCCCCTCTGGTCTCTTGATCTTTGCCTCTAGCATGTAAGGCATGCTTACAGGCTACAAGGAGAGTATTTCAGTGGTGTGTAGGGACATGGTTCTTGGTATGGGACAGGCAGAATCCCAATACGAAGTGATTGCCAATGCTGTGGTGCAAATACTCACCACAGATGCTATCCAGCCTCGCTCGGCCGAGTCACAAGAACTAGAAATTTCAGTCTGCCCAGTGCTAATACAGCCCTGGCTTGAGGCACCTGTGATGTGCCACTGGCACCCAGCTCCCTTCCCCACAGCCATTTCTTCACGTCATTAGAACAGAACAAACAGGGGAAGACAAGAATGGGAACCTATGGCGTCAGAGGGCTGTGGCTACAGGAAGTGGTTGGTGTGTTCACTCTCCCTTCTCAGTGGATCCTGATAGACAATTTCACCCAGAAACTAGTCTCAATAGGCTGCTCACAAGCAGCGAGATGCTGTCACTTGCTCCCTAGGAGCCCCAGTTTCTAATATGAGACTGCGGCACCACCTTGCTCTGTACATGAAAGGTTAGACCTTGGTCTTGCTTTCTCCAACTGTAAGATAGGGTTAATGAATGGCTATCTAGCAGGGAAAGAGTTGAGGATTTACATGATAGGAAAAATGGAAAAGAAAATTAGGGCAATAGAAATAGAGGAAAAATTCATGTTGTGCTGCCCCGTGTTCTGAATACGGACCACTTTCTGGCAAATGACAAATTTCTAATAACCGCTGGGTGGGCTGGCAGTTCAAAAAAAACAAGTAAATTTTGCGATAAACACAAGTAGAAATAATTTTTCCTACCAGAGCTGGTAAGGTCCTCAGAGAAATCTATGCCAATGCTCTTTTATTTTATTTTAAACAGATGAGCAGACTGGGGCCCAGACACAAAAAAGAACCTAAGTCACATGGCCACTTCCTAGTATACAGCCAGAACAGAAGCCAGGTCTCCTGACACCTGACCTGTCCAGTGCCAGGCTATGTGCCAATGAACTTCCTTCTGGAGGACTGGGTCTGATCACCTGAGGTCTAGGGAGACCATGAAAGCCACTGAGCTCCCACACAGTCTTCTGACTGTACCCAGGCAGTCAGCAGCATAGACCCAACACTCACCGCTCAGCACATGCATCCTGACAGTGCGACACAGTCATTTTTCTTAAGTCGTAAAACACTGCCCCCTTCAAGGTTCTCTCCTGGCCCTCATCACTGAAGCACCCGAGGTAGGCACCTGTGGGGAGGAAGCACAGCTGAGATCCTAGACCTGGGACACAGGGAGAGGTCCTGACCGTGAACCGACCCCACCTAGGAAAAGCAGGGATCCCCAGCTTTCCTGGCTCAGACAAGAATCATGCAATGGGGCTGCTGTCCAACTTCTCCTCAGGTCAGGAGCCAAGCAGACAGCTGGGCAGCTTTGTCTTGCTCATTTCTGATCCCCTTTCTTAGTTACTGGTCCACTGCGCACCCAGACGGTGCTGCTTCAGCCTGACACATGCTCTCTTCCACCCTGTTCCCTGTGTTTAGATCTGGGTAAAAAAAAAATGTATTATCATTAATTGTACATATCTAGAAGCTACAGTGTGATAATTCAATATATATATGCATAATGATAAAATTGGGGTAGTATTTCTTTTTCCATGAACCTTTGTAAATGTTGGTTAGTTTAATGACCTCACCCTCTCTTCCCTATCCGTGTTCTTCCTAAGCTCGGAGAGGCTCCTTTGCAAGGTCCCAAGAAAAAGTTCTACCAGCTCCACATGAGCCAGAAGAAGGACAGTAGCTGAAGAAGGTCCGGTATTAGTTGACCTAAGATCTTTCAAAAGGAGGGAGCTCATAAAAATAAGAAGTCTGCAGTCTGTCATTGGCATGTGCACGCAGTCTGCTGGAGTGTAAGACAGGTGTCCTGTATGAGAATAGATGGGACCAAGCAGCCACTGGGGAAACCTCTCCAGTTACCTTGGTACTTCCCTGGCTGGGAACACTGGGATATGACCCTAACCATGCACACACCAATGGGAGAATTTGACAGCCCTGCCCTGTCCCCTCGAAGGAAGGTAACAGCTCCCGAAGACTTGGAGAAGCCAGCAGAACACAAGCACAATACAAACACAGCCCCAGGTGTGTAAATGTCACCCGCACCTCCTGTTTTGAAGGAATGCATGTTGGAATTTGCAAACACATCCTCACACATCCCCAGGCTGCTGAACACACATCTCCAAGTGCTCTGCCAGGGGCTGGGCAGGGCACCTGTGACCAAGACGCTACACTCCCGAGAATGTCTGAGTTCCGCTTGCTTGGTGACTCTGAAATGTCACCTGTGGTGCACTGCAGGCTCCAGGGAAACTGGGTTGTCTCTGGAAGCCTCATGCTCAAGTCCTTCTGGCAGCCTGAAGGCTCCACACAACTTTTCAGGAAAGAATCATGACCCAGCACAGGAACTCTGGAGTCACCTCTAAGGGAGTCTGGCTTGTCTGTCTGTGAGTGCTGCCCATACTGAAGGCCACTGACCTCACAGAAACACGTCAACTGTCTGTTCCTGTTTCCTTAACTGTCAGGTAGACAAACGCCCCCTCCCCCAGGGTCCCTCTCTTCCTGTACTCAGGCTGACTGACTTCTCCTTTGCCACCTTCAGACATACCATGTAGTTAATCAGTGCTTGCCACGTGACCCGAAGGCTAGAATCCCTCTCCTAACTGACCCAGCTCATGACAGTCTCTTCATTCTTGTTGGGCCTAAAAACTCATTGGTCAGCCAAGTCCCAGTCTTGAACTTGCTGTTGAAAATCTCTTAAAGCTGAGCTGTGTGTGAAGACACCTGCCTCGAATCTCAGCACTTGGGAGGCTGAGGCAAGAGGATGACTGTGAGACTGATGCCAACCTGGGCTACACAGTGAGATCCAGATCAGCCTGAACTGCAGAGAGAGATTATACTTCAAGAAAAAAAAATAATTCTTTTCAACCAGTGTCCTGCCTCTCTGCAATATGACGACACTACCCCATCTTCACCTTGGCTGGTGGCCCCAGTGACTCAAGAGAGTTTGGCTCAATGTCAGTGTCAACAACTACCTGTGAACAGTGGGTTACAGCTCCTACTAACCTTTAGTGATACACCCTGAGGGTGCGTGTATAGGAGGAGAGAGCCTCCCTGCTGAGGGACCTTGCACCTGCTTCGCCCCCCCCACCCCCCTAGGGACTGTTTCCCTGGCATTGGGTCTTGTAAAAGCTTCTCTCTTCCATAAACCTTGGGATTCTTATAATCAGCCCATGTGGCCACAGAAAATGCCCACTCAGGGTAGTGGGCATGAACTGCACTCTGCCTGCCTACTTAGTAAAGAAAATCAGTGTGTGAGGAATTTTTGATGTGTTGCTTAGCAAAGAAAGTCCATTAACAGCTTTCAATTAAACACCCAAAGTACAAGCTCAAGGATTGTGAAGCAGTCACCATCATGGCTGGTAATGAGCCACAGGGCTCTAAGGGCACCTGGCTCAAGACCTCTGAAGACTGAGGTGGGTACACACACATATCTGGCAGTGGTTCCTGGTTCAAATCCTGGCTCCATCACAACCTGATCTGAGATTTGTAGCTCCTTCTCTCTGGACTTCAGCTCCCCTATCTACAAAATGGGTACATGGTGCCAATTCCTTGGAATGACTGTGATAATCCTGTAAGACAATCTGTGTCCAGGGTCTAATGTACAGCTTCGCATGGCAAATACCCAGTAGTGATGATTTTTATTGTTAACAGCTCATTATTGATAATGAAAACTTCTCAATGACTTGACTTCCCTGGAACTCACATGCCTCATCGTTAAAATGGCGAAAGCACCACTTACATCAAAAGGCTCTTTGAAGATTAAATTAGACGAGATGACAGATGGACATCTACACAAAAAGCACTCTGTACACAGCAGATGTTCAAATAAGCAATAGCTATTGTTATTCTGATCCTATGCGCTAACCTGGGACTGAGTAGGACAATGGATCAGTAAATATTAGTTGAATAATTAGCTCATTAATGGAAGAGGGTAAAGCAACGGATTTAAGCAGCCAGGCTGGAGCTTTGAACACAAGGAGTGCCCCAGTAGTTAGCAGCTGGCTGTGTCCGTGTCTGTCTGACCACCTGCAGAAGCCCTGCCTGTTCACTCCATCTTGGGGTGTAGCCATCTGAGACGCAGATGGCCCCTCTGGGTTGCATAGAGCAGGGAGGCCCTTTATCTCAAAACGTAACAAATGGCTTTTCTAACTCCCGGACAGAGGCGGGAATGTGCAGAAAAGCAAGAACTTGGGAAAGATGCGCTGGGACACATCCCAAGGTGGATTTATTACTTTGGGCTGAAATGGAGACGATGCATTATTGTCTGTGACTCTGCATCTGCTCATCTGCTCATCAGGATGGACAAGCTGTGAGGCTATTAACGATGGCTTTGGAGATATTGGAATGTCTTTGGAAATTACTATCAATAAAAAACAAACTGGCTATGGAGAAGTTACTATTTTTCCCCTAGTAAACTTACTGACATTTTATTCCATTATGGATGTTGTCCAAGGTATAATGAAATGCTCAGTGATTGATGGAGACTCCTGCAGCTTCCGCCACTCGCAGGATCCCTTTCAGGGGATGGCGGGCTGCCCAGGCCGCAAAGAGACACTTGCTTTGTCTGCAGCCCCAGCAGCTGGCCCAGGGTTGCACTGTGGGCCACTCTCCACCAGGAAGACCTGCCTGGCTATGCAGGACTCCAGAGCCTCATAGGAGAAATGGACAGGAAGGGTCCCAGGCTGGTGCTTTGCCTTCCCGTGTCTTCTGTGAAGATTTCCAGCTTTGTAACATCACAGCCTCCCCAGCCATGCTTTTTGTAGTTTGCAGGGAGACCAAATTCTTCCTGAACTCTTGCAGCTTATTGAAAACAATCACCCATGGAGTAACAAGAATTCACTGGGACTGGGCTCTGGAAGCACCATGTTGTTCCAGGAGTTAATCTTTTCCTTGCTGGGTAATGACCAGTCAGCCAGAGTGCAGGGTGCGCTATCAAAACTCAGGGGTAGCATGATCATCAGGTGTGAAACTGTGTCAGTATTAATATATTCCTAAGAATATACTGTTGGGTAATGACCGAGCTTCAGTCCTGCTTGCATCTAACTAAAATCTCTCCGGCTTTCATGGGAGCCTTGAATAACTGAGTCACTGGCGATAACTCATCAATTCTCTTAGACATACCTATCTATGTCCAGGAGTAGAAAGCTGGTCATCCTGAGCCCTCTACTCTTAGGAGTTGTAAAGGTCTGTCCTGTGTAATGAATCCTCAAGCCCCATGTCATGCCTCCAACCATCATTCATTCCCACCGGGCAGCAATCATTTGGATTCATAGTTGACTCCACCCAGACAGTACTCAAGGGCCCAGTGCAAAGTCTCATGCAGGGGGTCTTCAATACATGTAGGTGGAAAGAAATGGAGAGAGAACGCAAGGCTGATTTCCCTCAGGTCACAAAGCCATGTCCTAGAAGATGACAGAAAAAAACTTTCCTTCCATGGAGATAGGAGTCTTCACTTGGCTGAGTTCCCAGAGTCATCTTCCCCAGGCAAGTGAGGCTTGGGTTCCTTCCTTTTCTCTAGAACCTTCCCATCTTTATTCTTAGGATAAAGACAAGAGCTAGGGACATGACTTGATAGTGGAATACTTATCTAGCATCCCAAGGCTCTGTGTTTGGGTCCTAACACCACAAAAATAAATAAACAGATCCAATTTCTTAGGCCTGCTATTTTTCCTAATGCCTTCCCTCCCCAGGCCTGATGCCCCTCTTCTTGTTGCATTTCCTGCTACAGTCAGCCTCTAGTATCCCAGGCTACGCTCTCTACTGTGCTATGTACTCTATGCAGTGCACTTGATAGTGGAAAGAGTACTTCCTCTGATGACTTAGGGTACAAGGCCCAATGTGGTGGCAACAGGAATGCTGAGAGTTACCTAAACTCAGCCATCATTCCAGGACAACTTCAGTATTTACTGTGTGCTCGTCAACAGAGCTGTGTGTACAGAGCTGGACCATTCCTACATGGGACTCCTGGAAGTATATGGCAGCTGATTCCATCATTTCCTTGGCCCCAACCCGCACACCTGCAGCTTCTGGGTGCCTGCAATGGATGTACATTCCACTGTGTCTCCAGTCCCTCCCAGCTGCCCGGAAGTGCTGCTCCATGATACCTCTCCTCTCTCTCTCTCTTCTCTCTCTCCTCTCCTCTTCTCTCTCTCTCTCTCTCTCTCTCTCTCTCTCTCTCTCTCTCTCTCTCTCTCTCTCTCTCTCTCATATTCTCACTCCTACTTGCCTGCCAGGGTTCCCTGTGATCACAGCTCAGAGCCACTCTACACTTGAGTCCTGGTTTATGGGTCTGCTTTAGGGAACCCAAACTAAGAGAATGACCTTAGCCATTTATTCAACCTCCCAGGACTTCAATGGCTTGGCTATAAAATGGAAATAATAACAGTCATACATGGTAGAGTCCCAAGTGTAGGGTATACACTACATGGGCCAGCCACTTTCATTAGATACCAATGCCTGCTGTTACAGCACCAGATATCACACGAGGGCCTCTGCCTCGTGGTTCTCGGCTTAAGTGTGTGTCACGTTGACCTTCACTGTGGATGCAGGGATGGCTGGCGATGACCACATCCGAAGAATGCCTGCTTAGCTAAACACGGGGGAACTGGACACTGCACTGATTACAGGGGCAGCAGATGCTGCTCTGAGACCAGGCCCTCAGGTTACCCAGTTACCCTGTGACCCACCTAGTGCTATCACAGTTCATCCTCACAGTAACCCTAGAGCCACTGTTTCTTCAGTGGACCCAGAGAAGTCAAATGACATAGCCAAAGTCACCCAGCAAGGTATGCCTAAACCAGGATCAAGCTGAGCTCTGTCTGAACCCTCTGGGTGACTGGCTCACACACCTTGGGCCTTGATCCATATGGGGCTGATGCATGAGAGGGAGCACACACCCAAGGACTTCATGTCTAAGGCCTTTTCTGTCCCCTGCCAAGCCAGAGAGAAGAAGCCATCTGGGGAGATCACATACTTGCGGTGCTGATTTCACCAGATGCCCCAGGGCCCAAGAAAGGGGACACCAAACTTGTGACCCTGAGCAGGGCTCCTGAGATACAGTGGAGCACCTACCTTGGTTATGGCCAGCTGGCCCAGGGGCCTCAGGGCTCAGGGTGGGTTGCCCCTGGGGGTCACTAGTAAAATGGTGGAGCCAGCGGCGTCTCAGGGAGCTGCGATTCCTCCTGGGCCAGCGGAGTCCATGTGGCAGCCGGGCCAAAGGGCTCCGCAGTGTGTCCACATCGAGCACTAGATCTGGACTGACATGGGAGTCCTGCAGGGCCCTGCTGTCCAGCAGGCCCACGCCCAATGCAAAGGTAGCTTCTGGTAAGGTCTGCAGGATGCCAGGGGCCCGGGGACCCTGTGGGATGGTCACTCGGGCCCGCTGCAGGAGCAGTAGGCTGCCGGTCATCAGGTAGGCGGCCGTAAGGAACAGCAGCAGGAACTGTGTTCTGCGGAGAAACTTCTGGAGTCTGAAGAAAGGTTTGGCCATGCCCCTGGGCAACAGGGCTCCCCACTGGAGCCTGGGGATAGGCGCTTAGCGCCAGGGCAGAAGGGAAGCCAGGGCCTCCAGAGATGTCATTCCAGCATCCTTGATCCTGGCACCTGTCCGTGTGCTCCTGGGCTGCTGTCCCTGTAGGTGTTCAAATGTCACCGGTCTGTCTCTTCACTAACCACAGGCCTGGTGGCGGTAGCTTCTGGACAGGTGTCACCATCTCCCCCATCCCTCAGCTCTTCCTGGCCTGCATCTCCTGGCTTAGAGACCTGCAAACATGGAGAAAGGACACCGAGATGAAAGAGGAACCACTCTTTCCCTCCGTCCCAGTGACTGGTTTACCAAAGCATCCCTGGACACAGGGCTGGCTTCGAATCCCAGTTCTGCCACTAGCCAGTTGCTAAGCCTCTCTGGGCCTCTAGGCTCCTAATTTGTGACATAATCATGATCCCCTGCCTGTCTGTAGTAGCAAAGACCCAGTGATACCAGCCGTAATAAACAAGTGACGGCAGCATCCTACTGGGTCCTTGGCAAGTGCCACTCAGCAAAATGAGTTATGTATGCATCTCATTTTCTTCTCACCAACTCAGGGAGACAGATAGTGAATGACCCCACTGTCCAGGTGAGGACAGTGGAGACAAAGTAACTTCCATCAGGCCAAACAGATAGCAAACACAGGAGCCAACATTCTCAACAGTTTCTATCCAGATCTCACACTTCTCCCAACTACTATATGGAACATGGCCCCACTGTATACAAGCGCAACCAGCCCAGGCAGGTGTATACTGCAGGTGCTTAATAAGCACAGGCAGTGAGCTGCCTCCTTGGGGTGTGTTCTGGAAGAAGAGTGCAGAGGTTGGCCACTGGCTCTCACAAAGACAGGAGCCCAGGGGTGGAGTGGCTTCCTGTGAGGGAGCCAAGGACAGGACAGTATCAGAGGCTGGGGCAGATGATGCAAAGGGAAGGTTCCCTGAGCAGCCTTGCATGGTGCCCTCCATTGCCCACACCGTAGCACTCACACTCTGGCTCCCATCGATGGTGTGTCTAAAGTGTATTATTAGGGTTGGCAGGGGGCTCTGCAGCTGCCCCAAGCAGAACTGCTGTGTGAGGAGGGCCTTAAGCACAAGGACAGGCTTGTCCCAGAAGAAAGGCCTCTGGAAGCGTGTCTAAGCCACTGGCCGTAACTAACGTGGCCCGGCAGCCGCTCAATGGTTGCTCTGTGCTCAGGGGCCAGTGGCGGGGTGTGAGAAGAAAGACAAAGTTTAGACTCTGGGGCCCAGCATTCCAGGCTCTAGGGAGGCTGGGGGCCCAGGAGACAACCCAAACGGGCTCAGATCAGCCTGGTCCTTCCAGATGAAGTGCTGAGGACCACCAGGTTGGTGGGTACAGGTATAGGAACATAGGTCACTGTCACCAACAACCGAAAGTGGAATTCAGCTAAGTAGGGAAGCCATTTCAGATGGTCTCAGAGCTTTTCTGTCTAAGCCCATGTGTCCTAGGCCCACCCCAGCCAGCCTCAGATTTGTAAAAACAGAGAAAATCCCATGAAATCCAGACTGATCTCTCTGCTTCCAGCCCAGGCTCCTCCAATCCACCGTGCATAAGGCTGCCCTGGTGAGCTTCCTAACATGCAAATCGGATCCTGGCACTCCCCTGCTTAAAAACTCCTTTGAATAGCTCCCCAGGGCATGGAGGATAAACGCCAAGCTCCTTAGCAAGACATACAGGCTCCCATCAGGATCTGGCCTGTCCAGCACCACTGCTTACCAGGCTCTGGGCTTTAGGAACCCCATCATGGTGCACCATAATCCAGCAAGCCACCTCATAGTGCCCAGCAGTTACTTACCCAGACCAAGGAGGACCCTCTGAGAAGGGCGAGCTCCACGGAGCAGTTGGAAGGTCTTGGGGAGGAGGAAGTGAGTTTAATCCTGAGTGTTAAATGCTGATACCTCCCATGCCAGCCCTTTATGTCTTTTCCTCCCACTGACTGGTGAATCCTTCTGTGACCTCCCCACTCCCCCAAGGCTCAGCCCCATGTCACCTCCTCCAAGTTTTCACTGACCACACCCACTCATGGGGACAAATTCTCAGTCCCCACAGCCTGTACAGACCCCTTTCCTACTACATATAACTCTGGGCCAATTAGCATTATCTATCCACTTTGCCACCACCCCTGAAGGACTCTGATGAACCCAAAGAGAAATCATACCCTATCTGTTTTTGTCACTCTATAACCCAGCCTGAGGCCTGGCTCATCATGGCTGCTTGGTGATCTGTACTGCAAAATGCTATTAAAAAAAAAGTGAGTAAGGGGATGTATAAGTGGATAGGCAAACTCTGCTAGCAGAAGCCTGCTCCTAGAGAAAGGATAACCTATGAGAGCAGGCCACCTCAAGCCCCTCAGCATAGCAGGGCAGGAAGTTGAAATCAGGGAGAGACGACGGAGTGACACATTGAACATCTGAGCTCTCAGACACACAATCATTACAAGAATGCCTAAGCTTTGTATGAAACTTTCTTGCACTGTAATTTCATAGAGTAGGGTTTCAGGTGTGTTTGCCAAAGGCTTCTGGCTGAAGCAGGTTGTGATCCTTTCAATGCAAAAGCCTACAAAACTGAAATGACAGATGAGGGGTGGTAAATCTGCTGGTGAGATGGAGTAAAAATTGGGCAACAAACTTGAGGTTCAGAATTTTGAAGGCAAGGTGAGTTCTGCTTGCATTTTACAGATGGGAATCTGTATACACGATACCTACAGGTAGGGCTAGTGTACAGTGGGAGGTATCAGCATTTAACACTCAGGATTAAACTCACTTCCTGCTCCCCAAGACCTTCCAACTGCTCCGTGGAGCTCGCCCTTCTCAGAGGGTCCTCCTTGGTCTGGGTAAGTAACTGCTGGGCACTATGAGGCTGATGATGCTCACTTGTAGGCTAGTGTCACGGCCTTCTATAAAGCCTGCTAGTCTCAACATTTAAAACTGCACCACTGATGCTCTGATCCAGAACCTTCACCAAGGGTGGTCTAGGAGAAACTGCACACTCAAAGCATAAGGACCTCTTCCTCTGTCTGGGACTTCCTCTACACTTGATCACCACATTTATATTTGCCAGTCTGTCTCCTTCATCTCACTCTGCCATGGGATCACCTCCCCTCAAGGCTGATGGCCCCTCCAGGGCATGGATCACACCTGGCATATCTCCACATCCCCCGACCCCAGCACAAAGCAAGTGGGCAGGGATGGTAAGACTTGCTGAGTGACTGAACCCCAAAGAGGCAGCTGAGTGGGCGACTTGGAGCACATATAAAAGCTCACAGCTAAGCTCGAGGTGTCAGACAGCAGCGCCAGCTGAGACCTGGGCTAGGAACCTGGCCACTCTGTCTGTCCTCACTGGACCTGGGAAGCCACTGTCTAGACCCACCATATCCCCAAGCTAGCAGGCCATCATAAGAGCAGACCTTGTCCGAGGGAAGGACCATCTTTTTAATTAGTAAGTGAATTTGCCTGTGAACATTATACTCTGGTTTTCTAACTGTGATATGCATGGGTTATAATGCCAAAGAGGTGTACCAAAGCAGCCGGAGGATGGGCTGCAACATGTGTCTGGAGAACTCAGTGTCCTTCACACTTAGCCCCCAACTCTGCAGGATGGGCCAGGCACCCTCCTCTTGCTTGAAGCTGATCCTCACACTAAGACTACTATTGACAGTTGCTTTATTCATCAATGATACCATTTGTTAAGCCCTTGAAGTGTGAATAAATATGTCAGATGGGCTGCATACCTCATGGATTCCATCTTATCTACTCTACCCAGCCTGCCAAGTCGGGAACCATGGGTTCTCTCCTCAAACCCTGCACAGTTGAGAAATGAGGTTTGTCCCTAGATCTAATCAGACAACTGAGGCCAGCATTCGGACCCAGGACATCTGCTCCTGGAACCCTCTTGTGCCCACTAAGCTCCCTGCTCCTCTTCCCACTTCTGCTCTGCATGAGGCACCTTTGTGAAACCATACGAGGCTAAAGTGCCTCATGCTACTCATGTCCTGGCATCTCCAAGACCAAGCATTCAGACATCTAAGTTTAAATTGAGAGGCAGCCTGAAAGCCCTTTCCTCCCTCTGGAAGTTGCCATCATTCTTTATTAAAGTATGTTTTGCAGGTCTTGTCTTGGAATTCCTGTTGCATGGGGTGGGGGTGGGCACTGGTGAGCTCCTCTGTTAGGAGAGGGCCCCTGGTCTGGACAAAAGTTCTCACCCAGCACCTTGCTCAGTGCCTGCCCTTCAGAGGCCTTTGGGTTACTTTACAGCACAGCAGGAATGGGGGACAGAGTCCCTGAAGCTTTAGGAATGAAAGGACAATAGTGGGACTGAGGGACTTCCAGAAGTCTCCGGGAAGGAACAGGCACCTACAGCAGGGGGCACTTAGAAAATCTGGGTCTCCGAGGCTGACAGGTGGCACCCACCTCTAGGCCATGCTGGGGTCAGAGTCTAAGGAGTCATGGCAGAAAAGAAAGAGCCAGGACAAAAGAAAAGCCAGTTCCTAGAGCCAGCCCAAGCCTGGTCAGTGGCTGGTCACTAGGGGTGGTCAGTCATGTTCCTCCACCTCCCTTTCAGCATCTGACCAGAGATGCCAGGTAGCAACAGCAGACAGAATACTCAGATGCCCCCCCCCTCCATGGACTTCAGCCACTCTGGCCACTCCAGCAAGGGGTATGTGCTCTGCATAGGATAAGTGTCCTAAAGACAAAGCACAGGGCCCAGCAGGCTGCTCTCCAGCCAAGACAGGCACCTGGGTCCTACTTGCCCAGAGCCCCAGTGTCACTGACAAGCTGCCAGGGCCTCTCAGCCTTGGGAGCTTGAAGATGTTCATGGAAGCAGGAGGAACTCAGGCTCCAGCAGCACCCCCATCCAAGTTCTGCTTCTGCCCTGCTCAGGCTCAAGACATGCCATCTGGACTCCATCCCTCTCCAAGGGACTGTGCCCCTCCAGCATCCTGAGAAAGCAATCTTTCTATAGCAGTAACTAAAAGGTGCTACAACCTGCCATAGGCCTGAAGGCTCAGAGGAACAGGCTCAAACTCCTTAGCCTGGTATTCAGGGACCTGTCTTGGTCTTACCCCCAAGTCCTTTCAGAACCCTGAGTCCCAACCAGCATCCCTGGTCAGTGAGATGTTTGAAGCCTTCTTATGAGACATGCTCTTCACAGGGCTAGGGATGCTGGCTGAAATGCTTTCCCACACCCAGTGCCATCTCCACCGTGAAGACTCCCAGATCCCTGGAGCAGATTGGCCAACAACAAGAATGGATGCTCCATGACCTGTGCTGGCTTTGGGTTCCACCTAGGGTCAGGATGCCTGTGAATGTCCCTGCTTCCTCCCCTAGCCAGGAGCCTCTCACAGGCATACTCAATGTCTCTGGTCTTAGACTGAGAAAAAGGGCAAGGAATCCATTAAACACAAATTTGTTGCACCCTTGGCATGGCCTGTGAAAGAGGAACACAGTGAAATTCCTGTCTTCAATAAAGCAAATTTCTTTATTTTTTGAATGTTAGAACTTAAGAGAAAGAGTTCAAATAAAAAACATTTTTTAAAAGGTATAACTCATAATAGTTAATTAGCTTAATCATTCCATATTGTGTATATATCAACTATCATATAGCAGCCCATGAATGTATACAGTTATGATTTATCAATCTCAAATGATAAAAATACTAAAACTAAGTTCAAAGCCCCATGCTATACAAAGGGGACAAAAATCTTTCAGTCAACCCATGGCTGAAGTTCATTGTAATAAAATTTTAGATGTCACAATAGAGATGACAAGATTCTTCCACATATTACCAAGTGTGTTGCATGAATGAGCAGGTAAACCCATGAATGAATGATCTTCCCACACTCTTATGACGTTATTGTATTATGAATTATTATCTCTATTGTATAGATGCAGAACCTGAGAAAGAATGGACCGGTTCACTTGAAGAGAGACAAAGAGCTACTGCTAGACTGAACTCCAGTTTTCTACTTCTGAGTGTGTGCCATCACCTGCCCTGTGACACACACAGACTTCATTCACTCCACACCAGCCAGGGACCTTACTACAAAGCATGCAGAGAGAGGTGGGGTACCACATGCAGCTGGCATTTTTCCTTTTCTTTCAGGCTTATCTCACCTTTGACAGCCAATCACAACCTCTTCCAGGTTACCTCTGGCTACCTCTTCAACAACATTCTAATTTGTTCATTTGATCCTGGGCTTTTTCTACCTGGTGGTGAGTTCTCGAGGGCTGTCTTTGTATCTAGCTCAGAACATGACAATTAAGCAGGTGTTACAAACCCTTGAGGAACTTGGATAAATCTGGCCAGTGAATGGGGCACCCAGCCAGTCAGCCTTGCCTCTCTCTAGCTCCATGCCTGCCACAGGATGGGGACTTAGGCTATGGGGGGGGGGGCACAAGATTCCCTAGACATTCCTACTCTCAGAACTGCCACAGTACCCTCATGCCAAAGCAAACATCTTCTGGGAAGGAGCTCATTTCCAAGCAGAGAGGAGAGGCCATCATATCTACCAAGAGGCACACAGAACTTTACAGCTGCAAAATTAATCCATCCTGTTCTTCCGTCCACTTCTCCCCAAGGTGGTGTATGTGGAGAGCTCCTCCCTGAGCACACTTCTCCAAAGTGGCACATGTGGGGTAGTTTTTGATGCCCCAGGTCAATATGGTGGTTATTACAATCAAGATTAGGCAAGACTAGGAGAGGGAGTGAGAAAGCAAGGAGAGAGTCATGTTCATACAGGCTTCCCAAATGAGCAGAGCTGACCTCTAGGTCAGCCTAGACTCTGTGAGCATGATTATCACACCTGTTGTATGGATAAGGACCCTGGAGGTCTAAACACAGCCGCCTCAAAGTCACTGGCATCATTGAAGTTCCAGAGGGAGGATCAGGGAGCTGGTCTCACCAAGAACAAGGTCTGAGGCAGATGGGAATATAAACTGGATGTGTCCACAAGGAGAAGCACCTTCCTGTGAGGCCCTATTCACGGATATCTGGGCCAGGAGGCTATGGGTTCAGGGGCTCCCAGCCACCGGTTCCAGCTGCCTCCACAAAGAACCAGCTCTGAGACCCCCTGACTTAGCAATGCCTGGGCTAAACTGGGCAGGCTGGGGGCTCAGGCTCAGCAGAAAGATCATGGGTGACCCAAAACGTCCTCTCTACTTGGGAAGGCAGAATCCTTATCTAGCATCCGAAGGCTCTATGTTTGGGTCTCATCACCACAAAATGAATAAAATAAATAAATAAATCCAATTTCTCAGGCATGCTGTTTTTATCTAATGCCTTCCCTCCCCAGGCCTGATGTCCCTCTTGTCCCATTTCCTGTTACAGTCAGCCTCTAGTAGCCTAGGCTACGTTCTCTACACTGTGCTGTGTACTCTATGCGGTGCATTTATATATTGGAAAGAGCAGATAGGAGAAAGGGACAGAGATCTACCTTCCTCCTGCCACAATGCTCCCCACTTCTGATCTGTCCACAGGGCATCACCATCCAGAGCTCCAAGGTCACTGAAGAGAGGGTTCCTCTCACCCCAAGATAAGGTTCTCTCAAGGAGAGAGGTATAGTCTTGGGAGGCCTGGAGAGTACAGCCAGAGGGGACAGCTTCCACGGAGAAAAGGTGCCACTCAGTGCCCCTTGCCTTCATGCCCCAGCCGAGCCGAGATGCCTCCAGCCACTGTGCCAAGCAAGCCAAGGGAGACTCTTGCTCTTTCTCTTCGAAACCTAGGGGAAGGTAGGAAGGGGCTCCCTAAAGAAAGCATGTTGTCCCAGCAAAAGGAGGGAAGAGGGCACCTAGAGATTACTGAAGTTCAGTGGATTCTCCAATTGATCCATCCACTCCAGACAGTAGCCTGGGATGGTGAGGGTGGCTAGGAGCTGGGTCCCTGTGTGGCTGGGAAGTCCAATGATACCAGTCTGTCTGCAGCTCAGCAGAAGGGACAGAGGTCCCTCTCCTCACCTTCAACTCCCCACAGACGTGCCAGCACGAGTAAGCACCTTTCGTGGAGCACAGACACTCAGCAAAGCAGTGAGCCAGGCTACCCTGAGGCAGGGGACCCAGCCAGAGACACTTCAGAATAGCAAAAGACGAACAAACGCCTCCACCACGCACAGCGTCCAGGGGCGAGTCATCTCCATCTACACTTGGGAAGATGCGAAGCTCCACACCGGGTCATTTTCCGAATAAGACACATACGTTCCATCCAGTTTTGCCTCTGCCGCTGTTCAAGTTCACCAAGAGAAAGGAGAAACCCCTGCGCTGACCGGAAGCCTGGGTTGGTAGCGGAACGAGCAAGGTGGCGGGGAGACAGTGCGCACCCCCAAAACCTGCCCAGCCTCCTCGGGGAGGGAGGCGGATGGCATCTCAACCTCCCCGCCGCGGACACGGCTTGCGCCCCCGACTCCGGTCCGCAAGTGTCCTGGGGTCCCCCGCGCACGGCCCCAGCCCTGGCCCCGGCCCCGGCCCCGGGGAAGCGCCAGCCGCCCGCGCGCACCGAGCCCAGCCGCGCCGGGCAGGTGCTGCCCCGGCGCGCGCCCAGCCGCGTCCACACAAACTTGTTCGGCGGCGCCGCCGGAGGAACCCAGCTCGCAGCCCCGCGCGGGGGTCCCGGCCCGGGGCGCCCCGGAGGGAGACAGGACTCACCTCGCTCTCGCCGCCGGCTGGGACGCCCGCAACCCGCGGCCACGCGCCCGCCTCCCTCCCGGGGCGCCGAGCGAGCCCGCAGCCCCGCAGTGCCCCGAGCCCCGGCGCCCTGGGGAGCGCACTCCGGCCCCGCGCCGCCTGAGCTCAGCTCCCCCGGCTGCGGGAAGACGTCGGTCCCGGCTGAGCCTCGGCGGAGCGCGCGGGCCGGCGGGAGGGAGGGCGCGGAGCCCGGCGAGCGGAGCGGGCGCGGAGCGGAGCGGGGCCAGCGGGCGCCCAGTCTGCACATGCTCACTGGCGCGGCCCGGGGACAGCGGCCGGCCGCCGCCGGGTCCTAGAGGCGCCGGTGCGCACGCCCTGTCGACACTCCGCTCCCTCGAGGGGTCTCGGCTCCGCTCAGAGGACGCCAAACTCAATCCCCGCCCCGAGACGCGCACACACGGCCGGCGGGTCACCCGCGCCACCGTTAAGTGAAGATGCTGTTCTGATGGACACGTTTCAGACACAGCCTTGCTTGGCAGCCTCCCCGGGTCCAGTACAAACCATGGTGCTCTCTCTCTCTCTCTCTCTCTCTCTCTCTCTCTCTCTCTCTCTCTCTCTCTCTCTCTCTCTCTCTCTCTCTCTCTCTCTCTCTCTCTCTCTCTCTCTCTCTCTCTCTCTCT